>ML677455.1:0-56159 GCA_007922305.1 Dermatemys mawii | reverse complement strand
GTAATTGGTCACTGAGTAAGTATTCCCAGGTGCTGAGTCTTCACAGGAATGTCTGTGCCAAGTCTCACTGACAATCAGGCATTCTGACTGGAAGGGACTTGTTTAAAACCTTCTCTTCCTAAACGTTCCAGCCACCCAACCCAGGGCTGAGCCGCTTCAACCTGCTCAGCCAATCAGTATTTAGATCCTGCCTACTATATCAGTGTTTGGAATCCGAAAGAGTCAAAACGACTGCAGCAAAACCACTGACCCACTGGTAGAAGTTGGTGATTCAAGGCAGCTGCCTGCTTTCCATCCTGTACAGGTGTGGGCCTGTGGAGGATTCTCATGCTCAGGGCTACAGTTCTGAAGTGTGCAGCCAGGCAGCCAGCAGACCTGCAGAATTAATTCACTCTCTGAAGTTCTTAGGGGCAGCTGTTGAATGTGCACAGAACTACAGACATTTAGATATTACCAAAGATCTGGTGAAAGGGGGCACAGGAAGATAACCGGGTTAACTTGGCCTTGGCTCTGTGAACTGGAAATTCAGATAATGGGAAATGCTCGTCATGCTGCAATCACAGCTCTTGTTTACACTTATGTGTGAATGAAAATAAAGACTTTTTTCTTATGCAGGATTCACCCAGTTTATCAATGACCCCGTTGCTTGTAAACTTGCTGGGGGCTTCTGCCGCCATTCATGTAGCACCTTTTTCAAACCGAATGGAAGCTGCGGTATTGCACAGAGTTGCTGTAAATGGAAATGGGTAAGTTCAGGATGCCACAAGGGAGACATTACTGTTTAAACAGAATATTTGTGTCTCTCCTTCCTATAGTTCCTGTTTAATGACCTTGCAGACTCAGAGCACAACCCTGGGACATCGTACAAAGGAATCTTTTGTTCTGCCTGGATTCTGGACTATCTGGAGTTTACATGTTAGAGTTAGAGTGATCTTATAGCTGCTTTACTCAGGTTGTCCCTGGTCTGTCCTCAGCCCAGAGCAGCTCAGAGTCTTCATAGTGCTCAGTGCTACAGAACCTGCCTCTCAGAGACCCAGTAACATCCAGCACCTCCCCAGGACAGTACTTGCAAGGAGATCAGCATAGGGGTAATTATGTGAGCCATGCATTGCTCACGTATTGCAGTTATTCTCCCCAACCCATTTTGAAGCCCCTCTGGCTTGCCAACCTGGCATCATACAGACAGTGTCTGTGGCCAGTCTGTGGCATACGTCAACATTGTTGTTTCATTTAAGAATATGGAAAACAACGGGGATGGAGTAAAGTAAATTTCTCAGGCAAGAGCTTGGGGGTGTGTGTCTCCTTTGTATACTTGTGCAGTACCTATGAGATCAAAATGGCTGCTCTTTACATCATTAATGCTTAGTTTACCAAAAAGAAACATGTACAAGTATGGAGCTATGTTTAAGAGTATGTGTGTCGTATCCCAGTATAAATGATCAAATCTGTCACAGAAAAATTAGAATAATTAGCAACACAGCTTATGATTGATGCTTATACTTTTAAGCCTTTCAGAAATGTTATGTCACTATTCCAGTCACTGACAGAAGGATCCTATTTTCAATAACTACCCGAGGACACATTCAAGCATGAAATTTTCTTGGTAGCTCTCACCATAATGACAGCTGCCAGTCTGATCTCATTATAACCCCTTCTTCTCACATACTTGTCCTTTTCTGGAAAGGTCTCCTTTCTGGATATCATTTCTGCATTTGAAAGGCCTCCTGTCCTCCAACTGAGGGGGGTTGGTAGGACCTATTTTGAGTCTCTTTGGCAAAAGAGAGAGCAGGGAGGCTGATTTGACAAAAAGAAATGGCTTAAAACTGAAGCCTGGAGAAGCAAACTGAGAGGAGCTCAAAGAAGAACTGAGCAAAGGAAAATTTGGGATCCCTACATGAAAGCATCTGAGGGGAAAAAATGGTCACTCAGCCCCTGAGAAAGCATCTCTAGCCCAGAGAGTTTTGTGTTTTTCTTTTTAATGTTATTTTGCCTCAGGTGGGGGAGGTTTTGGTTCAGCGGGAGGAGGGGGCTAAACCACCAACCCAACAGGAGAAATGGAGGCACTGGTCAAATCTGATGATGAGAAGCTGAGCTGCACTCATGCAGTGTGGCTAAATCCATGATTTTCCCATAGAAAAAAGGGTATTTTCAAATCATTCCACTCAAGAACGGAAGAACAATTAAACTCATTTTGTGGCCTATACCTCACTGCAGAGTCTATCCAGAATGACACAGTGTGAAAACTGGAAATGAAGAAAGTGATGAACACATGACAATTTCAGATAAAGTCGGTGCTGCTGTGGAGCATTCATGAAGCTGTGTAAAAGAGCATATGTGTCCAGATGCTGCAAACATGAGGAGCCATGTTGAGCATAAAATTGCCCCTGTGTGTTTTTGTGAGACAGAGGCGATTTTGTGGGACCAGGACTCTGGTTTGAACCAGAGCCCTTCAGAGCTAAATGATCAAGTGTCTTCAGCTTGAAGAAAATAGCCAATCTCTAGATGGAGCCTGTAAGAGATTCACAACCTCCACCGAGAGGAATTCATAACACACACTGACGAGTGGGTCACACGTGTATTATCAGATGTGCTCACTCTGCCATACAATTCAATAAGCAATACTGCGTTTCAAGGGTTGATGCTACTTTCAGTCTTTAAGGTAGCTCATTACATACTCGGAGCCTTCGCATTTCTCCTTTTTGAATTCCAGAGCAATTACAAACCTTGGTGACTTCAGTGCTAGTGTTGCTCAGTATTTCTTTTTACTGGTTTAAACATCGTGTTTCCTATAATTAAGTTAATTTGATGTCTCATTTATCTGCAGTCAATTCTATCTGTATTACTATTATTACCTCCTGGATCTCCCCTTAACCTGTACAAGGTCCCCAGCATGCTCAAATGAGTGTTGCAGCAGGGACAGGACTCATAGAGGAATTCAAGAGGGGTGAGAGGCTTACCCAGACAGTGTGAGCTTGTTCTTTACATCTCAACTGCTACAGTGGTATGGCAACACTGCTGTAGCTGAGCCAAACGCTTCAGTGAAAACATTACCTGCAACAACGGGAGGGGTTCTCATCTGTGTAGGCACTGCACTTCCCCAAGAGAGGTGGTATGTGTTTTAATGGGAGAATGCACCCATCAGCCTAGTGCTGTCTTCTCCAAGGGTTAGCTGGGTTTTACTGAGTCACTCAGGGTGTGTATTTTTCATACTCTTGAGCGACGTATTTACACCAACTGAATTTACTAGTGTAGACAAGGCCTAAAGTTCCATAGCTGCAGTTTGGGGTAAGATATTTGAAGATAGAAGCTCCGTGGTAGCAACTGCACTGTTACTCGCCTGGCTGCTTCACTGAGCATGTACAGAGACTATCATCAGGCAGGGAACTGGTGTCTGAATAGGGGCAGGCTTTAGGCTTCCACGAGCTGGAAGACACAATAGTCTGTGCATTCTTTAAGGAATAACTTATTTAACCTATAATTAAATATTTATTGTTTTAGTTTTTGCTATGAAAGGAAAACTAAACATGGACATGAGTCACGTTGTTCTACATCTTACATATTTTTGGATTTATTTTTCTCTGTCTATGTCGTAGAGAGAGTCAATATTTTTAAAATTCACAATTCGGATTAGTTCCCTCAATTGAATTTCAAATATAAACTTGAAAAAAACCATTTCTATGATACATGAACATTTCTATGATATTGTACATGATATCTCTACCAGTTTTTTTATTTAATTTGCTGGGGTTCTTATTTAAATCATCCAGTGACTTAATTTTTTGTGGTTGTCAGTTTAACCCTGTAGAATGTTAATAGAAAGAACTTTTGTAAGAAAATGAGAATCTGTGTCCTTTACTGGAGAGTTAGGTGCAAAGGAGGGGAGATCCTTGTTCAGAAGTCCAGCATATTTACTTCATAAGCCAGGTCAGCAACCAGAACACATTTAGGTATAATAGATAGAGTGAGTCTACCCTGCAGCCTTAACTAACAGGAAGCTGGCTTTTAGCTTATGCAGTAGAGGCTCTTGCACTATGCTCCTGAGACCCCAGGTTCAATCCCACCCGACAATGACTGAGGTCTGTTGATATTATATCTGCACACACTATTCAATGATGGGGAAATTCCTGCTCTGCCTTGCATTTGAAATTTAACATTATATTGTCTTTGTTTTAATGGCTATAAACATAGAATGTGAAAGTTTCTTCTCTTTTTGCAGCACAGAGAATGAGTAATGGCAGCAGAGAATATCAAGGCAGGATCGCTGGGAATCTGGCAGAAGATACCTTTCTTCTAAAATCCTTGGATGCTTTTCATCTGGGCTGCAAAGAATCTTGCAAGTTGGAAAAAAAACACAAGGGAGCACTTGTGTTACCCCTGATAGCTTGTTCTTCTCCTTTTATTAAAAGTAACTGGCTGTTGTGGTATATTGCAAATATGTCTGTGAGTGTTTTGATTGGTACACGGGGGCTGTTTTGCTATTTCTTTCCACAAAAATCCCTTCCTTCTTTTATTTTAACTAAAGATAAATGAAATAAATGGTCACTGTTATATGTTAAATCCACCCAGGGATGTTCCTAGACAAGGGGACATACATATTTATATGTTTCAGGGAGCGCTCATAGATACATTGTTACCCTTTTCTTGGTCCTTTGACAAAGCTGTTTGGTTTATGTCATCGACAGAGGAGTTGGGTTCAGTCCCAGCTTGGCTGCACAGTATATAACGCCCCTGAAGCACACCCCCATCTGGAACCTGAGCTACCTCCATGCCTGCACACAGCCACTAGCTACCCCCTCACAGCCCTTATGGTGATCATTTCAGGGACCAGCCCTGGAGGGACTTGTCTTTATTGGGAAAAGGCATTGTGTGAGAAAAGGGGTTAATGTATGAACAAGGACACAGTGCAGCCTAGTGGCTAGAGCACAGGACTGGGACTTAGGAAACCTGGATTCTGTGCCTCTCCCTGGCTAGTTGGGTGACCCATAGGCCTGTCCCATCAGGAGACTGACAAATTGGGGCAAGGCAGAGACTGACATGTAATGTGAAGCAAGAGGTGGCATGTGTCTTCCCCTAAAATCTCCTCTCACTCATTTCTAAATAAATATCATTTCTGTTTTTGAAGAATTACTGCGTGTGTGTCTATTCTTCATTGGAGTGCTGTATCCACATCCTCTCAAGGAACACAAGGCTAACTCGCTCCAGGGAGCCCTCTGGATATCAGAGAAAAGCACCCTAGTAATATTTTGAAAGTTCCCCTGTTACCGGTTCTAATAAATTATAAATTAAGGTTTAAAATTAAAAGCTTTACTTCTAGGTAATATAATTAGCTTAATATAATTAGATCCAAACATTCTCATAGCACCCTAGGACTACCCTAAGAGCAGGTTTGAGCAATGAGAGAAATTTTTTGGGTAGACTGACCCATCCAGAAGAACTTCCTGTCCCACACACTCATCTCACAGGGCCAAGGTCTCTTTCTTTCAGGGTCCGCTAATAAAGGCCTCTACCAGGTCTCACGCTCCAGTCAAGAACACTGGGGTGGATGGATCACCCATAACTTCCCTCTTGATTCTCAGGCTTTGTTGTCTCGGGGTTTTCTGCTTGGGGGTTTATAGCCTCTTCTTCAGGGATTCTCCTCTTTTCCTTATCTTGGGCTTTTTTTCCTCTGTCCACCTTCTCTCCTGGGAAGGGCCCCAGTTCAGACTCACTAGCAGGGGATAAGGCAGGCCCTTTACTATCCTGATGCTTGCCACTTAAAGCAGACCCGAACCTCAAGGGGCACTTGGGCCATAGGGTATTTCCTTCTATCCCCATGGAGGCATTCTATGTCCATCTTTGCACTGGGAACCCACCAGTGCAGCCTCACTAGCTTCCTTTATACCAGACAGCAGGCTGAGGCCAAGGGAGAGTCCACCAAGCCTTGCTGGGGTTTCCTCCCCACCATCACTGGAATGGGGGCCAGCTTCCAACCCTTTCCCTGCCCTCCAGCATTTGCCTAGCCACAAAACTCCACCCATCCAATGTATAAACAATCGTCACTATCTGCAGGCAGAAGGGAGTGGTGAACTACTGCCTTACTTCTATTCCCTGCCCTTTCCCTTTCTTCCTGCTCTACCCTAGCTTCCTGCCTGTGAAGCATTTATGCAGCCCCAGGTTAATTAGGTAACAGCTGTCTTCACCTCCCCAGTTAGGGCAAGGTTATTTTCCCTGAGGAGGTGAAGGCATGACAGAGGGCTGATTTTGCAACCTTTTGCCCAGCTCTCTGTCACACCACCCTGTGACAAAAGCTAGCCAGAACATAATATGAACAATTTTAAAATGTTCTTAACAGTATGCTTTTTAAAGTAATGCCTAAAGTAATATCTCTTCTAACTTATTAAAAATTTAAAATAAAAAGATAACCAAACCAGACCTGTGTGCTTTGTAAATTATAAAGAAAGCTTTAAAAACCAGGATACAGTGACAGTCCAGTTACAGTCCAACTGTAACTTTTAAAAAAATGGTTAGAACATAATATGAAACTAAAAAAACCACACAGTAAAACACGAAAGGCTTGTATAGTTGTTTTATATATTACTTTGATTAAAGGAGCCAAAATATGCAGACTTTAAAAGCCCCAGCAATCTAAAAAGGCACCCTTTTAACAACATAAAATAAGAAGAAAAAACATGTTATGATGTTTAGTAATAAGTTTAACATGGGTTATTTTTGAACTTGTGGAGTAGAGAGAAAAATTTGAGAGTGTAAAAGATCTCGTGCAGGACTCCTGTTTGATCTTTGCAGGAGAGGGCCCAAACAAGATTGTGGTACAGTAACCTGGGATCCTGGGGCTGAAACAGCACTGGCTGATAGAGACAAGAACTCTGGATGGGGAAAAAAACAACAGAAAGTAGTTGATACCACTCGCCCATACCTCTCGACTAACTCTAGTCAGTTTTGTCCACTGGGAAGTACACCCTTCTGGGTGTATCCAGCAACCTGCCTGGTGCCTCTTTGCCCCAGAGCTGGCCTCCCTGGCCTGTAAATCTCCCTTCTGGCTCAGGGTTTTCACAGCCCCCTTCCCTAGGCCTGTCTCTTGGCTGAATCCTTCCCCTCATTAGCTTCTTCAACAGCTTTCTCTCTGGCTGGGCTTGAAGTCTCCTCTTTGAGTCACCTGCCACCAGTCACTGGAGCACGCCTCGACCCAGGTGGGTCTAATTACCTTAAAGTCCTTTTTGTCCTGGCTAGGGGAGATGGAAGCCTGCCTGTCAACCCCTGTGTATGGAGCTCCTGGTCTGAGGCCCTTCAAAGAACAATAGCCTGGGATTTTCCTAAATACAGACTTTTCCCTGGGATTGTCTTCCGCTAACCCAATGTGCAGTTTGGGTTATTTCAAACACCTGAAATGGGATAACTGGCCCCTCATGCTGATTTGGAGGGCCAGTTCCCTATAACAATTTGCACATGTATCAGTATCCATGGGGGAGAGCCCACACAGGATTTCCACTGTGGGGGTGTTAGCCCCTCCTATGCCTTCCGCTACAGTACCTGCACTCATGTAAAAACCAATTAAAGGGTGGTGTCACCCATTACAGAGTGGTGTCACACTCTTAGAAAAGGAAAATAATGATACTGAAAATTCTGTCAGGAATGTAGCATTTGTTTATTTTTCTGAAGATATAAATTGAGGAATTTTATAATTTTTGCCTGGAAAAAAAATGTGAAATTTCACTTTCTTTCTCTGGGGTTTTCCTTAGTTTTCCTACAGTGAAACCAGCAGCTTTAACAATAAGAGGGAAAAGTGTGGACTCAAAATGTTGATATGTTGGACAAGTGAGAGCCAATGGCCCCTGAAGATACTAAGCACCTTTTCAGGATTTGTCTCATTCAAACTATTGAAAGAGGAGAGTGTGAGAAGTGACTGGGCTGCAGTTGCAGGCTTTAAAACTAACGAACATTTTTATGGCTTCTGCCATGGAGTTGGTCATCTCAATGCAAACTGGGGTCATGAGTAGGATTGATGAAGTAGAAGAGCATCTGTACCCTGAAAATGGCTAAGTTTTCACTTAGTGAAGGGGACTTGCTACCTTTAAGGGCTAGGCTCTGGCACACTTACATTGTGTGGTGCCACACCACAACTCCAGCCCTAATGATTCAATGTCACCGTTCAGAGAACAAGAACTACTCCCTGTGAGGGACAGTGGCAGAATCTGTCCGTATGTCTGTCGTGTGCTTCTTGTGCTGCCACTGGAGCTCTGGGATCAATCTTGACAAATTCCACCCCTTCCTCCCAAGTCCTGCCCCACCAACATCTTCCTGCCCCAACTCCACCCCCACCCTGCCCCTTCCCATCCCGTTATCCCCCTCTCCTCTGAACGTGCCACACCAGGTTTCTTCCCCATCTCTCCTAAAGCCTCCTGCATGCCCCAAAACTGCTGATCATGGCAGATGGGAGGCCCAAGGAGGGAAGGGGAAGTGTTAATTAGTGGAGCCACCAGGCGGAAACGGATTAGCTGATAGTGGCACTGATAGTGGGTGTGCAGCACTCAGAATTTTCTCCCCGTGGGTGCTCCAGCCCCACAACACCCTTGCAGTCACCACCTCTGGGACTCAAAGAAGAGGTTGGAAGGGTGAGAGATTTTCCCAGCCAGTGTGGGCTTGTCTACAGTTAAACTGCTGCTGCGCCAAAGTACTTCAGTGAAGAGGCTGCCTAGAGCAACAGGGGACATTCTCCCCTAGGTGTAGGCACACCATCTTCCCGAGAGGCAGTAGCTAGGACCGGCGAGAATTCTCCCATCGACCCACTGCTGTCTGCATTATTGGTGAGGTGGGTTTAATTGTGACAATCAGGGGTGTCCAGTTTTTACACTCCTGAGTGACATAGTGATACTGATATAATCTCCTAGTGTGAACCAGGACTAATAAACCCGAAAGGCAGCTTGAGAGCAGTGGAAATGAGGCTGGGATCCCTATGCTAGCACCTGCAGTAACTCTCCTGTCTTGTTCACTGAGTATGTCCACAGATTATCATCAGCTGTGGCTCCTAACACAGAATTGCCTCTAAATTGGGGCCAGAGGCTTAGGTTTACATGAACGGGAGGAAGAACTGAAAGTTCGAGGGCTATTTTGAGATTAATGTATTGATCATATCACTCTGTATTTCTTGTTTTAGTTTTGCTATGGACAAAAGAGTGCTGAATAGCAACATGGATGTGAGTCATATTGTTCTATACTTTGTATTTTTGGTTCTATTTTTATATGTCATAAAGTCAATCAAACTTTGTGTCATTCACAATTTGGTTTAAAATGTGCAATAGAATTTCAAAGTCTCTAGAAGATTGTTATAGGAGAAAAATTAATCCCTTGCTCTGGAGTTTGCCAGGAATATCTGCCCTCAAGATTCAGTGATGAGGAAATTCCTGCTGTGCTTCTGATTTGAAATTCAGTGTCATCTTTCTATGTTTTATTGGACATAAACATAGAGTGTGAGATTTTCTTCTCTTTTTGCAGCTCAGCCAGTGAGTGATGTCAGCAGAGATTGTCAATGCAGGATCTCTGGGAATTTGGCAGATGACACCAGGCTTCTAAAATCCATGGATCTTTTCATCGGGGCTGCAAAGAATATCTGAAACTAGAAAAAAATCCACAAGATACCCCTTTTGTCACTCATAATAGCTTGCTCATCTCTCTTCAGTAAGTAACTGATTGTAGTGCTGTATCGCACATGTGTGGGACTGTTTTGATTTGCATGCAGTGGCTGTTTTGCTATTGGTTTTTGATTAAAAAATCCTTTCTTCTTTTCCTTTACGTTAAATAGAAATAAAATAAAAGGGCACTGTCATGTGTTAAATCCACACGGCGCTGGCTCTGGACCAGGGGACACATATTTGTATGCCTCACAAGGTCCCTTTCCCTTGTGTCCAGCAGGTCGCATAGGCTGGGGGAGCCTGTGCCTGGCCAAATAGCCAGTTGTGGACCTGACCTGTGCTTACCACCACTCCCTAGCCCTTCAGCCCCCAGTGCTCTGGCTGGGTCTGGGAAGGCCAGGCCATGTGCCACCCGCCCTCCTGATGCTTCAGAACAGGGATGACTATAGCCGCACACATGCTCTTCCGTGCTTTGTGACTGTTGGGAAGCTGTGGCTGCATACCGCCCACCTTCCCATTGCTCCTGGACTGGGGGAGCTGTGGCCACGCACCCTCTCATGCTCCAGGGCTTGGGGGCTACCTTTGGACGGGACTGGGCCAGTGGCCGTGAAGGCGGGGGGCCTCTGGGCTTTTGGAAGGGGTGGAAGGAACTGGGCCTTGGGCAGAAAGGACAGAGCTGGGGACTAGCCTCCCCACCCCCAGCCAGTGGTTTGTTCAAAGGGGGAGTCAGAATAGCTGCACAAATCCCAAAAGACCCAGCCTTATAGAAACCTGACTGAATTAGCAAGTCTGGGTTTAATCACAGCAGCCACACGGGGTTCTGCCGTAGAGAGGGAGAGACAATGGAGCTCACTGTTCTTTGCCATTTCTGTGCAGCAGCAAAATTTTGTGGCCTGCATCTTTTCTCCACAAATCAACTCCTTTTTTTAGTGCCCTTTCCCCGTGCCCTGTGCCCAGCTCTCTCTCTTCTGGGACCTCTTCAGTGACTATCCCCAGAGGGACCGTCCTTTACTGGGAAAAGGCATTGTGATTGGAAAGGTGTTTCTGTTTAAACAGCCTAATGCGAAGAACACTGCGCTGGGACGTAGAAGACCTGGGGTGGCCCATACACCAGCCCCAAGAGGGACTTTGCAAAATTAGAGCAAGTTCCAGGGTAGAGATTGATATATAACCAGAAGCAAGAAATGATGTGAGTTCCCTACTAAAAACTCCCCTGACACACAATTTGCCACTCAGAGTGGGGTCCTGGTGCAGGCTCTTGGCACCATACCAAGAGTGGGTTTGACCTATCAGTTCTGGGACAGGTCGATGGTATGGAAGAGGATTATATGAGTCTTCAATGAATTCCTCCTGCTACCCTCTAGCAAACAGAGCGGGTTTCAGCCTCATAGGACTACCCAAGAGAAGGTTTGATCAACCAGGGTAAGTTTTGAGGAGACATAACCCATTGCCTATAGGGAGCACGTTATCCCCAAAACCTCCACCCACCACCTTCTACCAACTGGAGTGGGTTTCAACATATAGGCCCTACCAGAAGAAAAATACAAACCAATTAGAACCTGTATTGGGCCAAATGAAATTCAGTAAGGACAAAAGGAAGAATAAATAAATGCCCAAATTCACAATGCAGGACAACTGGCTTCGCAGCAGCATTGTTGAGAAGGATCTGGGAGTTGAGCTAGATCACGACCTCAGTGTGAGTCAACAATGGGATGCTGTTGCAATAAAATCAAATACAGTTTTACGTCGCATTAACAGAGGCATAGCATGCAAGTCACGGATGGTGATAGATGAATCTACTAGGCATAGGTTAGGCCCCAGCTGGAGTACTGTGTCCAACTTTGGCACAGTTGTATAGAAACTGGAAAGTATGAAGAGGTAAGTGACAAAGATGATGAAGGGCATAGAATGGAAGCCTTATGGGGAAAGACTGAATGAACGGGGTATGTTTAGTTTTGGAAAAAGGGAGATTAGCAGGGGACTTTGTAGCTATCTTCAACTATTTGAAAGGCTGCCAGAAAAAAAGATGAAGAAAAATTATTCCCTCTTGTCACAGAGGGCAGGACAAGATGCAGCGGGTTCAGACTATCTGTGATGACGTGGATGAGGCCTTGTGTCCTCCTGCTGGAGGGCTCTGGATCCTGCCACACCCTTCCCAGGAAAGAAGCAGTAGACCAAAATTCTACGAGTGGCTTAGAGAGGTTGCAAAGGGCTAGCCGATCAGAAAGGCTGCAGGGAGCATCCAATCAGGGCCCAGGAGGTCTGTATAAAATGGAGATGCACCACAAAAGACAGTCACTTCCTTTCTGGAGGCAGAAGAGAGCATCTCTCTTGGCTGGTTTAGACCCAAAGTAATCTGCATCTTGGGAGTCAAGGAGTATTTTCGGCATTTTTTTAATACCATTGAAAGTCTGAAATACGTGGGCCTTATACCTGGGATAGATCACTTGGAAGAAGAATACATGAAACCAGAAGGGAAAAAATGGAATTTCTAAACTTGTGCCAACACAATCACCAGAAAGATTTCAATCTCCAGAAAGAACTGTGCCATTACTGCCAGAAATATGTTGAAATTTTGCTACAGGCATGTGACCGGTTCAGAAAAGAAATCCTGAAAATGACAAAGAAGGAGTTTTTTTAAATACCCAGGACAAGATATTGATGAGGTGTTGACTAAGTGTATAACCCCCTTTCAGCCAATTACATTAGCATCAATGGCCCTGAACTGGTTTATTATTTTTTAAATCACAAACCATCGATCTTTACCTCTTAGACAATTATCATAAGCAGCAGAAAAGATTTGCAACGCCTGCCTTTCAATGGCTGCTGTACATAATTGACACAGAGAACATGCTCTGCAGTGTGGGGGTTAAAGCAGGGTCCTTTTTTGGGATAGTTATGCCATCATAGCCGGTAAGCTTATGGTTTTTGAATTGAACAGCTCCTTCTTTCACGGCCGCCCTATCTGCTATTGTGAGAATGATTACAACCCCTTGCTTAATGCAACATATTGGCAGTTAATCCAACCAAACCAAGTTGTATATTGGTAGTTATACAACCAAACCATGATTAAGGCTGAATTTCTCAGAAGACAGCGGTTTGAGATAAGGAGCATATGGGAAGACGAATGGAAGACGATGTTAGCTCAAAATGAATGTGGGCTTTTTTACAAGAAAAAAAATCTGCCCCGGACTTTGCTTCCTAGGCATGCCCCTTATGGGGGCAAAATGAATTCTATCTTTCAATCCACATGTTAGCAGCCCCTACGCGTTTATTAACAAGACTAAAAAATACTGTGCAGGGCACCCCATTATTGTGCATAAGGATTTGGGGGATATCAGACAGTACTTTGCCTTTGCCAGCATTAAAGTATGTCCTCCGAGAGTCCTCTATTTTCTTGTTTTACTGTACAGGGCTGGAGGTAATCTAGCAGTTCTTTTTGTGCCCATTGGCCCAAACCAGGCATACTGACCCCGGTGAACACTATCAGGAGGAGAGGCTTTCATGGGTACTTGGTACATGATAGAACTGTTGAAGGTTTTAGATAAAGATTACATGGTTGCTGAGATACGAAATTCTCTCTGACACACAGTTTTCAGACTATAGTTATATGCACATTAGCCAGAAACTGGACGATTCAGGGTTCCCTGACTTCTGTATAGTCAAGTTAAAAAGAAACAGTACTTTAAAGAGTACCATGAAAGAGTGGTCGTGTGTTAGCATCTAAGCAAAATAAAGGAAAACCCCACAAACAGGCAAATCTCAAAGCTATTTTTAAATTTCTTGTGGAGAAAATTTGGTCAGCAAACAAATGTGACTAATACCAGTAGAGTGAAGGACCATGACTAGCTATTCAAGTACATCTTTGTACCTTATTACAATGTGGTCATCCTGAGATCAATGACAACAATGACAATGACAACAATGACACAGCCATTTATCAACAATGGTACAGGAACCTGGAATGGTGAGGGTGAAAAAGCAGTGGCTGATATAGACAGGAATTCTTAATAACCACTGGAAAGTTACTGATGTCAAAAGGACACTTGAGGCAGATTTCAAAACCTTGCCAAAGGAGTACTGATCATTATGCAGAATCACATTCAGTTTGTTCCTCCCTTTTCCAGTTTGTTTTGTGGACCTTCAATTTCCTGAAAATCATTTTTTATAAAACAATTATTAGAAAACAGCCAAAGGCTATTATTGTGCATAACTGATAATACTGTGCGGTGTTATAGCTATTGGCAACCATTGTACAAAGGGTTGTTACATAAATTTCCATGTATAACATTGATGCTTTTAATGATTATCTTTTATTTCCTAATAATAAAATGGATATGGTAATTATAGCTGAGCTGCTGGAGTTTGCTTTTGAAGTAGGTGAGTGCAAGAAAGCCTCTACAAAATACATACACCACAGAAACCTGAATATTATGTGCATTTTAAAAAATGTGTTTTTGTCAGGGGTGGGGAAACCCAAATGATTAGTTTAAATACCAAGTGTAGGGTTCTCTTTTAAAAACTCCTTGATAAACTGCAAATTACCACCACAGTGTGTCAAATGTGCCTTTGTAATACACAATTCTTTTTGAAGGTTTTGAGGATGCTACCAAAAAACCCTGTCTTTGTTGGTGGATTTAAACACTTCAGCATCCAAAGGCTACAGGTGAAGAACAGGCCTTTCCCCCCCAGACTGGCCCTGTATATAATTTTTAATAAAAAACCCCAGAACAACAGTAATATTTACCAACCCCACACCATTTTAAAATCAGAGCACCCCTCTGACAAGAATTTCTAGCCATGTGCGGAGAAAGCTGGCTCTTTTAAAACTTCACATCAAAGCCAGACTGCAGCAAAGGAAGACTAATCTGTGCTCAACTTCTCACAACCTGGTAACAGCCATCTCTGAAATAGCGCTTAACACTTTAAAAGGAAATGTCCCCCTGAAACCCAGGCAAGTAAGCATACTTAACGGGGTGTCATTAAAAAAACAACAACCGAGCAATAAGAGGTCACCCCTCAAAAAAATAAAAATCTGATTGTAAAAGAGGCCAGGGCATTTACTGGTCCTTTGTTAAGCTTTGCACTCCCTCTGCTGTCAGGAGTTTTAAATCATTGATAATGGAACGTGCTGAAAAATTGTACCTTGACCCTAGACATCAGCTAGAACAAATGAAAGGCACCTCTAGTGGCAAAGAAAGTATCAGAACCGCAATAACACAAATTGGATGCTGAGATGAAAGCTATTCTTCAAAAATCCAGTTTATACAGCTATGAAAAGGCTAAACTTTATGATAAGATCCTGCTAAGATACCTGGTATTTGCCAAGCTGAGTGAAGAGGAAAAGAGTAAAATAAGTCTCTTTCTCCCCGATCAAGAGGAAATTCGACCTCTGAAGGTGAGCGAGGCTCATTGGAGCTTGTCGCTCCAGAGGTCTTGGAGGAGGAAAATGCTTGTGATAAGAAAAATGCTGAAATGTTGTTAAATAAACCATAAAGAGGTTTCTTCCTGAGATGATAAGGGAAGCTTTGTTTAGTGTGTGTGTGTGGGGGGGGGAGCATGGTTGTGGGCTCTCATATGCTTGAGTTAGTCTTTAGGGTTACTGGTGCTCATTCGCTTGCTAACAAGAGGCCTCCTGAAGATTGGGATTTTTTGAATGAAAGCCATGGCAGAGCTGAATGAGCCTAGATCCCTTCTAGGATATGTTACCAGTAGGTGCTGTAACCCTTGCCTCTAGCAGGGGAGAGAGGCTACATTGAAGATTAAAGCAAACCTCTGAAGCAAACCCTAACTGCCTAGAAACGCAGGACCCCTAGAGGCAAAGCCAGAGCTCTGCCACAATATTTATAAATCATATAGGAGCAAAGAAAGCCATTATCAGTTGTGGCTCTAACAGCCATTGTCTTGCAAGAGTATTACAGTTTTTATCAGTAACGTGCCCTCTCTTTGTGTCCCTACCGGGTAAAGAAGCACCCAGTTCCCCTTGTGTTTTCGCTGTGGAGAAAGTAGCAGGCAAGGTGACCAGTAACCTCCATCCACACAGAGACAGTTGACATGGAGGATACTGACTGGGGGATGAGAAGGGCAGCGCACTGCTCTGTCATGGCTCCTCATTGCCCAATTGATGTTCCCCTCTGCATGGATTGTCATTTTTGGTCTGCTCCCCTCACCTCTGTATTTGGTGTCTCCAAATGGGGAAAATGGGGGGAAAAGGGAAGAAGATGACTGAAAGGGAGAATCTAAGGGGTCTATGAAGCTTTGTTGGGGGTTGTCCTTTGCACTCTCTGGGTGCTGGTTAGAATGAATCTCCCAGGGAATACTGAGGTTTCATATGCCTCTGTAGAACCTAGGGTGACCAGATGTCCCCATTGTATAGGGACCTTCTCAATTTTTGGGTCTTTTTTTTATATATAGGCTCCTATTAACCCCCACCCCATCCCAATTTTTCACACTTGCTCTCTGGTCACTGTAGTAGAACCCTTAGAAAAAAAAATTGCAAAATGTCCTGGCTGCAGTTTAAGCCCAATCAGTTCTTGTTCTTTCCTTCCTGAGAAGGAGACAAAACCTGAGAGCTGCTTACTACTTGCAAGTAACATTGGCTTCCATGTTTGATGCATCTATATTTTATGTCTCTACTTTAGTCTGTTACCTTTAAGGCTGATGCTTGTTATGGGGGAGGGCTAAAGGAAGAAAGGGAAAACTCATGGTTTTCTCCTAACACTACTGAAAAATTCCTTAGTTCAGATATGCAGAAAAAAACAAACAAACAAAGAAAAACCAGACTTATACATTCCTGACACACAGTACTGGAAATGTTATTCACTTTAAGTTTGATTTTTTTTTTTTAAATAAACCTCTGGATGCATTAACTTACAAAATTTCCCTAAATACATGTACAAAACAAATACACAAATGCACACACCCTACTGCCAATGCTTTCCAGGTACAGCTGTATTCTGAGATTCCTCTCTGCAATAGGGCCTCACTTATATTTAATGGAAGGCTTTCTATTCTCTTCAAAGGGCTTTTGACTAGGTAGTTGGTGTTTGCTAGTTACAAATATTCATATTGTAACTTCCTCAAGCCAGGGACTTGTCAACTGTGTTGCCCTGAAATTCTCCAGGAATTTTTATGGCGCTGTACAAATAATAATCACTATCCTTTTAAGACTGCAGCACAAACGTGACATGCTTCAAAACAAGAATTCAACAGATCAGCATTTCACAATCCCCAGCAGTGCATAAATACCGACTCTCCACCTCCTGTCCATCTTGAAGTCTCTGCTCCCGAGTGACGTTGAGTTCCCAGCCAAATTTCAGCCATGAAGATTCTCTACCTTCTCTTCTCTGTCTTCTTCCTGGTGCTGCAAAGCACTACAGGTAAGATCTTAATGAAATGAAGGGACAATATAGAGGGACATTTGTGTGAGTTTGTACTAAGATTTCCTCTAATTTTGTATTATATTTTATTTTCCAACTTTTTTTTTCTAAAGTGGTGTAAGGTTTGCAGAAGGTTCTTGACATTTGATTGGAGATAGTCCTGGGGTCAGAAAAGTACCTTTAATGTGCCTATTAAGATCCATTGTGATTTGGCTAAACTCTGACCTGTAATATTATCCCTAATTTGGACCTGGTGGACTCCCACAGGGATTGGTTTTCTTTGCTACGCTGGTCAACATTTTTTCTTAAGGGCCTGAAAGAAAGCATAAAATCCTCACCTATAAAGTTTTCAGGTGACAAAAATGAAGGGACAGGTCACTGATACAGAGAGATTTGGTTCACTTAGTAAGCTGGGCACAAGCAAACAGTCATACAGCTAAATATAAATATATAAATCTAGGAAAAAAGATTGGCCAAGCTTCCAGGATGAGGAACTCTCTCTTGGGAAGCAGTGACTCTAAAAAAGGTTTGGGATTGTGGGTGGATAATCAGCTGAACATGAGCTCCCACTGCAATCCTGTGGCTAAAAGGATTAATGCAATCCTTGGATAAAGAAGGAAATCTCAAGTAGGAGTAGAGCAGTTATTTTTCCTCTATATTTGACACATCCATTTGTGACTACTTCTACTATATTGTGTCCAGTTTGGGTGTCCACAAGACAAGAAGGAAGTTGCTCAGTTGGAGAAGGTTCAGAGAACAGTCAGAGGAATGATTAAAGGATTAGAAAACATGCCATATACTTATAGCAATAGACTCAAAAAGTCCAATCTCTTTAGGTTAAAAAGAGAAGATTAAGGGGTAACTTTATCACAATTTATTAGTGTGTATGTGAGGAAGAAATATGTAATAATGGGCTTTTCAGTCTAGTAAATAAAAGTATTATGTGATCCAATGGTGAGAAGTTGAAGCTAGGCAAATTCATATTGGATACATGGTGTAAAATTTTTACATTGTTTGGTGTGCTTCAGCATGCAAAACAGAAATGAACATATGTATGGTCCACTCACAAGATATGTCCTCTCCCTCTGGCCTAACCCAATTAAAATACCCTTTGGGTAGGGTATTGTGAAGTAGGATGGGAAGCAGGAGACCATGAACTGGAATGTAATATCTTCTGCCCATTAGGATGAATTACTTAGGGCTCTTTATGTGCTTTATTATTAAGCGTTGTCTCATGCCCCAATGAGGGAATACACAATCTGGAAATAGAAACCAGATCTATGATGTGGCAGACCATTTTTCCAATGTCTTAGCCATACTTTCCCCCTGGAAATAATGGGCCATATTTTTTGTGTTTGGTTTCATTGCTGGAAATGCCATTATGTGGGGTTGGAAAAGTTTCTGCAGAAATGACAATGTGCCTGTGTTATTGTTGTTTAACATTATTATTATTATGTATAATAATAACAATTATTATTTATTATAATACAGTTAGCATCTGGGAGAACAAGTGATGGACTAGGACCCCCTTGTGTAAGGATCCTTTCTACTGTACAGCAAATACATGCTCCCTGCTGTGAAGAATTTACAATCTAAGTATAAGACAAGAGAGGAAACACAGATAGGTGGAGCACAAGGAAGCAATGAGACAATACTGTTTAGGTGTTGGGCTGATATCTGTGAGCAGTGGATGCTTTAAGGAAAGCAGAGCTAAAATCTAATATAAAATAATCCAACTGAAATATCCTAAAGGGCATTTGGACGACATTCTCAAAAGGACCGGCCTGTGTGGCATGTCTAAACCAGGCAACTGGTCTTTGAGAAAGTATTGCCAAGGGCTGAGTCTTCACAGAAATCTTTATGCAGAGACTCGCAGAGAATCAGACATATAGACTGGAAGGGACTGGTTCAAATCCTACTGTCTCTAAACTTATCAGTCATCCAACCCAGTGTGGAGATAGTTCAACCCTGCACAGTCAACAGGGCCGACTCTAACTTCTTTGCCTCCCCGAGCAGCTCCACAGGTGTTCTGCCGAAGGGGCAAGAGCGGGTTTTGGCAGCACAGCTGCGGCAGCTCCGCCAAATAAGGAACAACTGTTGAGCTGCCTCAGGCGTGCCACCAAACCCTGCCGAAAGCCGCCTGAGTGCCGTCCTGTCGGCACACGGAATGCCGCCCCGCGCCGTTTGCCACCCCAGGCACCTGCTCGCTGGGCTGGTCCCTGAAGCTGACCCTGACAGACAATCAGCATTGATAATACTGCCTCGTACATCATTGTTAGGAATCAGAAAGAGTCAAAACCACATCAGAATCCACTATAAGTAGCTTGCGATGCAGACAGCTCCCTGCTTTCCATGCAGTACAGGTGTGGGGCTATAAAGGACACCCATGTTCATTGTTATGCTTTGGAAGCAGGTAGCAGAGGTAGGGTGATCATACATCCCGTTTTGGCCGGGACAGTCCCTTTTTTAAGCTTCGTCCCGACTTTCTTGGCAAAAGTGAGCATTTGTCCCTTTTGCTCTTGTCAACTAATCAGTTGGCGGGAGCAAACGGAACAGATGCCCAATTTTGTCAAAAAAGTGGGTGTGGAGAAACATGTGGGGAGGCGAGCGGCGATGCCACCCAGCATGGGGGTGGCAGGGGGAAAGCAGGGCTCAGATGAGCAGCGACTCTAGCCCCAGCCTTTGGATGTGTGTCCCTGCTTACCAAGCCCTGCCTTCCCCCTGTGAGAGGAGGAGGGCTCGGGAAAGCCCCAGGGTGGGAGACCTCAGGCCAGCTCTGCACAGTGTCCCGTTTTCCCTTTGGGTAATATGGTCACCCTAAGCAGGAGAGCCAGCACATCTGGTTAATTAACTCTCTCTGTTTAACTATTAGGGACACCCATTGACTAGGCACAGAACTACAGACATTTATTTATTATTAAAGATCTAGTGAAAGGCTGCGCAGGAAGATAACTGGGGAGACTTGACCTGGTCACAGTGAATGGGAATTTCAGTTAATGAGAAATACTCATCCTGCGGCAGTCCCTGCTCTTGTTTACCCTGCTGCATGAATGCAGATCAAGACTGTTTTTCTCTGTGCAGGATTCAGTGACCCCAGACAATGTACGGGTTGCAGAGAATTCTGTGCACCTAGGTGTCCCCGAACTTCTAGACAGATTGGAATGTGCGCTATTGGGATCCCTTGCTGTAAAAGGATGGTAAGTCAGGATTCCGCAAGGGAGACATTGCTGTGTAAACAGAATATTTTTGTCTCTCCTTTCTATAGCTGCTGTTTAATGACATTGCAGGCTCAGAGTACCCTGGTTCATGGGACAAAGGAAACGTTTGTGCTGCCCTGATTGTGGACTATCTGGAGTTTATATGTTAGAATAACCTTAGAGATGCTTTATTCAGGCTACTTATGACCTATCCACAGCCTGGAGGAGTCTCCCTGGTGCTCAGTGCTACAGAGTTTGCCCCTCTGAGACCCAATAACACCCACCACTACCCCAGGACAGTGCTTGCAAGGTGGGCAGCAAAGGAACAATTATGTGAGCCATGTATTGCTCATATATTGCAGTTACTCTCCCCAACCCATTTTAAAGTCCTTCTGTATTGCCAACATGGCATCACACTAACAGGGTCTGTGGGCAGACTGTGGCGTACATCCACATTGTTGTTTCATTTTAGAATGTGGAAAAGAACGGGGAAGGACAAAAGTAAAGTCCCCAGGAGAGAGCATGGGAGTTGTCTCCTTTGTATCAAGGTGCAGCACCCATGAGATCAAAATGGCTGCTCTTTATAGCTTTTAACACTTAATTTACCAAAAAGAAATGTGTACAAGTCTTGAGGGGTGTTTTGGGGTGTGTGGAGGACGTGTGTGTTATATCACAGTATAAAATGATTTAATCTATCATAAAAAACTAGAATAAGTAGCCATATGTTGGCTTCTAATTGATGCTGATACTTTTAAACCTTTCAGGATGTTTATATGTCTTTCTCCCAGTCAGGATACTATTTTTAATAACTAGCTATGTTTCAGGGTGTGTATGTGTGTGTAGGCACTGTCATATCCCAGTAGAAAATGATCAGATCGGTCACAGAAAAACTAGAATAACTAACAACATGGCTTTTAATTTGCACTTAGACTTTTAAGCCTTTCAGAAATGTTACCTCATTCTTCCAGTCACTGACAGAAGGATCCTATTTTCAATAACTACTCGAGGACACATTCAACAATAGATTTTCTTGGTAGCACTCACCATAACGACAACTGCCAATCTTATTCCGTTATAATCCCTTCTTCTCACATGTTCTCCTTTTCTGGAAAGATTCCCTTTCTGGATATCATTTCAGGATATGAAAGGCCTGCTGTCCTCAGACTGAGGGGAGTTGGTAGGACCTGTTGGAAATCTCTCTGGCAAAAAAATTGAGGAGGGAAGAGCAGAAGGGCTGATCTTGACCATAAAAAAAGGATAAAAATGAAGCCTGCAAGAGCAAAATGGGGGGAGCTCAATGAAAAGCTTAGTGGAGGAAAATGTGGGAGCCATACATGAAAACAGCTGAGAGGGAGAAATGTTCACTCGGCCCTAGCAGAAGCATCTCTAGTCCAGAGAGTTTTGTTTTGTTTTTCTTTTTGACATTGTTTTGCCCCAGGTGGGGGAGGTTTTGGTTCATCTGGGGACTAAGCTACACACCCAACTGGGGAAACTGAGGTACAGATGAAGTCTGATGAGAAGGTAAGCTGCACCCTCACAGCATCAATATAACCATGATTTTCCCATTGCGGAATTGTAACTTCAAATCACTCCAGTCAAAAATGGCAGAACAATGGAACTCAGTTTGTGGCCTGGCCCTCAGTGAAGTCTCCATCCGGAATGATCCAGTGTGAAAAATTGGAAATGAAAAAAATGGTGAACATGTGAGAACTACAGATCCAGCAGGTGCAGGACAGCATTTATGGGAGCTGTGTAACAGAGTATCTGGGTACAGAACCTGCAAATATGAGGAGTCACAATGAGGATAAAGTTGCTCCTGTGTGTCTTTGAGGTATGGGGGTGCATTTGAGCACACCTGTAATGGCTGCCATGTCTCCTGGGCCTGAATTCTGAGTTTTGAACCAGAACTTTATGCTACTTTCAGTCTTTAAGGTAGCTCAATACATACTCACGTTTCTCTTTTTAGAATTTCAGATCAGTCACAAACCTTGGTGACTTCAATGCTAACATAGCCCAGAATTTCTTTTTACTGGCTTAAAAATGAAGATTCCTGGAGTAAAGTTAACAGGATCTCATTGCTTATGTGTAGCCAGTTCTATCCTCTTTCTTCTTGTCACCTGCTGGATCTCCCTTCAGCCTGTGCAAGGTGCCCAAAATGCTCAGATTAATGTTGCAGCAAGGACGGGACTCGAAGAGAAGATGGAGGGGCTGCAACGCTTTCCCAAACAGTGTGGGGCTTGTCTACACATAAACCACTGCAGTGGCACAGCGGTACCATTGCATCTGCCTCAAAGTGCTACAGTGAAGATGCTGTTTGCACTGATGGGAGGGGTTCTTCCATCAGTGTAGGTCTCCACCTCCCAGAGAAGTGGTAGGTGCACCACCGGAGATGCAGTTACACCATCCTAATTTCCGAGTATCAACCAGGCCTAAAACGCCAGAGATGCAGCTTTGGGGCAGGGGATGTGACACTAAGAGCTCATAATAGCAACATCAGTGCGACTCTCCTGGCTTGTTCACCGAGCATGTACTAAGATTATCACGAGGCAGAGCTTCTAGCAGGAAACTGCCATGTGAATCGGCTCAGCTTTAGGCTTACATGAGCTGGAAGACAGAACAGTCCATGCATTCGTTAAGAATCACTTCTTTATCACATAATTTACTATGTGTTGTTTTAGTTTTAACTGTGGACAAAAATGTGTTTCAAAGAAAAACTGCACATGGATGTGAGTCACATTCTCCTACATCTTATATATTTTTGGTTTTATTTCTCTCTATATAATAGAGATAATCAATATTTTGAAAGTTCACAATTTTCATTAAATCCCTCAATGAAATTTCAGATTTAGACTTTTTTTTTTGCAATTTTAATGACCACTCAGTGACATTTTTGTTTCATATTTCCAGCAATTTTAATATTTAATTTGCCAGGGTTCTTTCCTTAATCACCCAGTTGCTTTATTTTTTGTGGTTGCCACTTTAACTATAGAATGTTAATAAGGAGGACTTTTGTAAGAAAATGAGAATCGGCCTCCCTTAGTAGAGAGTTAGGGGTAAACTTACATGGGATCCATGTTCAGAAGTCAGGCATATTTACCTGCTAAGCCAGGTGAGCTGCCAGTTCCCATGATTAGCTATATCTGACTATCTTCATTAAAAGTCTGTAGAATCATGTTGTAGGAGAGAAATGAATCCTCTGCTCTGGAGTTTACCAGGAATATCTGAACTCACCATTCAGTGATGGGGAAATTCCTGCTCTGCTTTCGATTTGAAATGTAATGCCACGTTTTCCTTATGTTAATGGCTATAAACATAGAGTGTGAGAGTTTCTTCCCTTTTTACAGTTCTGGGAGTGAATGATGGCAACAGAGATTGTCAGTGCAGGATCTCTGAGAATCCAGGAGATGACACCTTACTTCTAAAATGCTTGGATCCTTTTCATCTGGGCTGTCAAGAATCTCCTGGGCTGGAAGAAAACCATAGGGGACCCCTTGTGTCACCAACAATAGCTTGTTATTCTCTTTTTAATAAAAGTAACTTCTTGTGGTGGTGTATTGCAAACATGTATGGGAGTGATTTGATTGGCACACAGGAGCTGTTTTGTTATTTCTTTTCCATAAAAATCCCTTTCTTCTTTTCTTTTAAATTAAATATAAATAAAATAAAAGGTCATTATAATATGTTAAATCTGCACTTGGGTATTCAAGACCAGGGGACTTACATATTTGTATGTTCCAGTGAGCTCACTGTATACACCTTTAAAGGTTCCTTACATCTTTAACAAAGCCATTTGGCTGGAGATGTTGCCAGAGGACTTGTGTTCAGTCATAACTTTGCTGCACGGTCTGTAATGCCTATGTCAGTGCTCCACTGCATGTCAACCCTCCCTCTTCTTCCCTCACCTCCCAAACCTCCTCATCACAAGGTCTTCTTCTCTTGTCCCTGAGCTTCCAGACATGGCCACGTGCAGGATGCTCCCTTGCAGGAATCAGGATGCAGCACAAATCCTAAATACCCACAATTATAGAAGCCTGACTAAATTTGCAAGTATGGGTTTACCTGAAGCAGCTGCATGGGGTCCTCCCATGGAGAGGGAGAAACACTGGAAATTACAGTCCCTTTGCCATTTCTGCAGCAGCAAAATATTGTTACCCCTGGCTTTTCAGCACAAACCAGCTCCTTTTCGCAGTGACATATGTCCCTGCCCTGCTCCCAGCTCTCTCTCACAGCCCTTACTGTGACATCTGCAGGGACTAGTCCTTGAGGGACTTTTCTTTACCTGGAAAAGGCACTGTGTTAAAAAAGGTGTTAATATATGAACAGGGAACACAATGCATCCTACTGTCTAGAGCACAGGACTAGGATATAGGAGACCAGGAGTCTATCCTGTCTCTGACCTGTTGGGTGACCCATAAGCCTGTCCCAAAAATTAGCTTGACCAATTAGGGAAAGTTCCAGGGTATAGACTGACATGTAACCTGAAGCAGGAGGTGCCATATGACCCCCCTATAAGAACTCCTCCCACTACTCTTTGCCAATCAGAGTAGGTTTCAGGTGTATAGTGGGACACCAAGAATGAGTTTGACCAATCAGTTCTGGGATGGGTTGACCCATAGGGAAGAGGGTCTAAGAACTCCTCCTGCCAACTTCTACCAAATGGCATGGGTTTTGAACCTGTGGGTCCTTGCAGAAGGGGAATACGTACCAATCAGAATAGTTATAGTGCAAAATGAAATTCAAGAAAGACAAATGTAATGTTCTACAGTTGGGATAAAAAACAAATACACAAATACAGAATGCGGGATAATTGGCTTGGTAGCAGCACTTCAGAGAAGGATCTGGGAGATGTTGTGGAGAACAACCTCCTCATGAGTCAGCAATGTGCTGCTTTTGCAAAAAAAAAAAAGCAAACGCAGTTTTCAGTCGCATTAGCAGAGGCAGAGCATGCAAGTCAGGGGAAGTGATAGTACTGATCTACTCAGTGCTGGTTCGGCCTCCACCAGAGTACTGTGCCCAGTTTTGTCATCGCTGTATAGAAAGAATATAGAAAAACTGGAAAGGATCCAGAAGCGAGTAACAATGAAGATCAAAAGGACAGATTGCAAGCCATATGAGCTAAGGCTGAAGGAACTGGGTATGTTTAGTTTGGGAAAGAGGAGATTAAGTTGGGGACATGATAGTGGTCTTCAAATATTTGTAAGGCTGCCATGAAAAAGACAGAGAAAAATTGTTCTCTCCTGCCACAGAGGGTAGGACAAGAGCCAATGAATTTAAACTCCAGCACAGCAGATTTAAATTAAATCTCAGGGAAAACTTCCTGTGAGACCAGTAGGACAATGGAACAAACAACCTTAAGAAGTTATAGGATCTCCTTCACTGGAGGTTTTCAAAAGGAAGCTGAATTGCCATCTGTCTTGAATAGTTTAGATACAACAAATCCTGCATCTTGGCAGGGGTATAGACTAGATGAATGTTACAGTCCCTTCTAATCCTTTGATTCTATGGGTCTAGGCTGGCCCTCAACATCATTCTCCATCATTTCATGGAAGAGGCTGTTTTGTTTCAAGAGCCTGATTTTAAGAAGTTGTTGACACACAAAGAGGAAATATGGCCTCCTTTACTACCCCTTAGGGTGCCCAGACAGCAAGTAGGAAAAATAGGGACAGAGCGTGGGGGGTAATAGGCACCTATATAAGGAAACATCCCAAATATCAAGACTGTCCCTATAAAATTGGGACATCTGGTCACCCTACTACTCCTGTAAGAACCAAGGGATTTATTTGATTTTTATGTGTTCCTGTAATAATGTCCCCTCCCCAATACAGTCAAAACAAGAAAGACCCTTAGACCAGAGTGCAAACAAGCTCAAAATTAAAGAGAACAAGACCGCTGAAATGGAAAATTCTCCAGCATCAACTCTTGGCAGACAATGGAACCCCAAAACAAAAACAAGACACAAAAATCCAATTCTGTTCTTAACAAAGGTACATTTTATTAATTAAAAAAAGAAAGAAAATACATCTGGGAACTCAGGCTGTTGTTAGATTTTAAAAGAGCAATTACAAGGATTAAGGACCAAGAATAGCTCTCTTGAGGTCAACCTTAAAGGCTATAAACAAAACAAAAGCACCTGGGGTTAGCACCGAGGAGTCTACAAGTCATAAAGAAATAAAAATAGAAAAACATAATCACGTTGTCCTAGGCATTTCCTGATCTACTTACATATCTGGGGTTTCAAATGAGCAGTTTCTACGTAGAATACTGAGGGTTTTTCATACCTGGCCCCAAGCTTCTTGCAGCATAGTTGTTTCCCTGTTCGCTTCTCCCCAGGAGAACGAAACAGACAGCCAAATGGGGAGTATTTGTTTCAATTTTTAAGAAGTTCTAGCCTTCCCATTGGCTCTTTTGGCCAGGTGCCCACTCACTTCCTTTTACCTATGCATAGCAGTGATACTTTTTAACCTTTACAGGTAGAACAATTAGAAAACAGCTACTAAGAGGGATTGTATAGCTATTGACTGGCTGGGTGTCCAATAAAGGAAGCTACCTCCTCTCTTTATTTATCACAGCAGCCAACTTCTGATGACACTAGTTTAACCTTGTTCTGAACCTTAGACTTTCTAATTTTGTCCCTTCGTGCTTATGTTTAATCTATATAAATGCTTTCTTCATAATTTGCCCTAGTTTCCACTTTTTGTGTGACTCTTTTTTTGGATTTCAAGTCATTAAAGTTCTTCTGGTTAAGCCACTGTGGTCCCTTACCATGCTGCCTATCTTCCCTATACATCAAGATAATTTGCTCTTACACCCTTAATAATGTCTGACCAATGGTGGTCAGAAAATAACCTGTCTGTGTATGACAGAATTATATACTTGTGGCAGAGCAGCACATGATAAATGTAATGTGTTTGCATTTCTCCAGAGAATTTAGTCCAATCAAAAGGACATTGTTCATTGACTTCAAGGGACTTTGAACCAGGCTGTAGGGTCCAGGCATCTCTCTAGATAGGACTTTTAAAGAAGAGTTATTAAGGGGATTATCCGAGATGTGACTTTAGGAGCTGCCAGACATGGGAGAGCCCTCATTAGACAGATAATAACAGTCCCGTTCGCTCTCTCACTCAGCCAGATATTTTCATTTCAGGGACTAGCACTTTAACCAAAACAGCCTGTTTTTTACAGATCCTGGGGGCCAATCGGAAAGTGGCCCATTGTTCTCGTGAAGATTTGAAGAGTCCAGCAACAATTTGGACTTTGGAATTCTTGCAAATTTAGATCTGGAAAATTCCATGGTCTTTGTGCAAAACGTCTGGTGCCATCCCAGTTTGCACAGAACACGATAGGCCACAGTGGTTTGTGTAAAACATCTTGGGACATATAACGAACATTTATTGGTTTAGCTCCTGTCAGCAACTTACTTCTGCAGGCCACTTCCCATTGCCCTCCCTGTGTTGTGTTCCTGGGCCAGCTTGATGTGACTCTGCGTCCTTCCCCATGAGACAGTTTCTTTGTCAGCACTTTGATCTGCCGCAGAAAGTCAGGAGAGTTTATTTATGTAAAGTCTTTAAGAACTGTAGAATCATAGAAATACAGGGCTGATGGGGACCTGAAAGGGTGATCAAGTCCAGCACCCTGTGCTGAGGCTGAATCAAGTAAACCTGGATCATACCTGTTCAGGTGTTCGCCCAATCTGTCCTTAAAACCCTCTAATGATGGGGATTCCACAACCTCCCTTGGAAGCCTGTTCCACAGTTTAATTACCCTTTTAGTTAGAAAGTTTTCCAAATGTCTAACCTAAATCCCCCTTGCTGAAAATTATGTCCATTACTTCTCCTCCTACTTTCAGTGGACCTAAAAAATAGTTGATCACCATTCTCTTTATAACAGACCTTTACATATGTGAAGATTATTATCAGGTTCCCCCTCAGTCTTCTTTCCAAAACACAAAACATGCCCAGTTATTTTCACCTTTCCTCACAGGTCAGTGTAACGGAGGGGCGCGCCCTGCCACTTCTGTTTGGCCCTTCTCCCCCTCTTCTCAGAGACTCAGGGACACTTCAGGCTAGTGCAACACCTGTGCTCTTTATTTGTGATCAAGCCCACACCACCAGTTTCCAGCTATATACAACGGCTTGTCCTACCACAGGCCTGAACAGCAACAGACTAGGAGGCTCCCGTGTGAGTCTGAGCCTGATCTTCCCCTCCTGTCTCTGCCCCACCTCTTAGTCTCACTTCCTCCCAGCCTTATAACTCCCACTAATGAGCTGGCAGGTGTGGTCTGTTACCAGGTAAGTATCAGGCGATCTACCCAGTCCCAATCCAATCCCCTTGATTGGGAATGATGTGGCAGGAGCTAATTAAGGCCTCTCTAGAAGAGCCTTGCCACACATCTCCCCCCTTAACCCACCACCGGGGCTGGGAGGGCTGGTCCGGCCCCTTCTCACTCTACCAGGAGGCTGCACTGGGGAGGCCCGCTGATGCCCTCTGCGCAGGGTTGGTCCATCCCCGTACCACAAAAGGCACACTGGATTGGGGGCAGACTGCCCCACAGGTCTACTTCTACCCACAGGTAGCATCACAGTTGCCCTCTTGGCTGCTCTCCCTTTTTGGTCAGCATGGGAGCTGGATGGGCCTATACCTCACCTGGGCCCACAGGTGCAGATACACAGCCCGAGGGAGTCTGGCTTTCCCTGCCTAGAGGTTCCACCTTCAGGCATTCTGTGGGGCCCTCCCCGCTCTCGTCCTCGGGCCCCTTCCTCTGGGGTTCTATAATGGGACACTCCTTCAGTCCCTCGTCCTCCACTTCTCTCCCGTCTTCACTCTGGCTCTGTCGTCTAGGGTCTTTCTCCCCTCTCTTCTGGGGACCTGGCTCCTCCCCCTCCCTGGGGAAGCTGGGTACAGGGATCTCCCTTGCCATTCTCGGGGTATCCCTTCCCTTCTTGCCAGGGAGTCCTGTCCCATGGCCTCCTTTCCCTTTGGGATGGGACTGCAATCAGTCCTCAGTACCATGATGTACAGCAACCCCTCTAGCACCCACACTTGTTGCCAGGCAAACTGGCCCCTGACTTCCAGAGACACCTGGGACATGGTGTATGCACTTGATACACCCCACCCTGCACTTAACTCTATCCTCTCTGATTTCCACACCATGTGCCTCTAACCCCCCAATCCCATCACATGTCTCTTTCTTCTTCATCCCACCCCTTCCTTCTCCTCCTTCAACCTCCCTCATGTGCCTCTAAATTCCAATCCCCAGACTCCAAAATCTCCCCTGCCTCACATCTCAGGGATGTTTTCAGAGGGGCCCCAATGGCCTCTCCCTCCTCTCTGTCTTTGGGCTGCTAGGCTGTCCCTGTGACAAATGAAGTGTGTGAGAGGTAGCTCCCTTTGATGGACACCCAGCCAGCCAGATAGCTGTAAAATGACTCTTGGTGGCTGTTCTCTACTTGCTTTACCTATAAAAGATTAAAAAGTCCCCAAGTAAAGAAAAAAAAAGTTGGCACCTGACCAATAGTGCCAATGGGAAGGTGATTTTCTTTTTTTTTAAACTGGGAAAGAAACTTTGCCTTTGTCTGTTATTCTTCAGGGAAGGAGACATGGAGAAGCAATGCTATAAGTAGGAATGCTGTGTAAAGCTTGAATCAGGTATAAAAATTAATCTTCCATATCTAGAAAAATAACTGGACAGGTCGTGGTTAAATAGACTGATGGATCTTCAGCGGGAGGGACAGGGCCCAACCCTACATGAATACTGAGCTCTGCTGGAGCCAGCTCTGATGACTTGCGGGTGGCTCCATCAACTATAGTCATGTTCAGATCCCGGCTTTGTCATGGCAAAGACTGTCAAAGTCATTTTAGAGGGACCTCTTGTTCCCTTGCTCTTTATGATGCACAAAGGCTATGGGAAAACCACATAGGCCCCACTGAATTTCACAGACTATTACTAGGCACAAAAATGCTAGGTCTGGCTTCCCACAGTGGCTTCTGTTACAGAAATTTTGATGGCTACATCAGTAAGAGACCTGGGGGACTACTAGAGGAATCCCAGTGGTTAAAAAGGACAATACACAATTCCTATACACCACATGATGTTCCTACCCACAGACATATATTCCTGGCTCACAGTATCCTCAATATTAAGAAGGTTATTCTGTGGTTTTTCAAGGATTTGAAATATTTTGGTATCGGGGTGGATGCATAAAAATAGGAAAAATAAAAACAGACATTAAGAATATGAATCAATTCTGTATAAAAAGAGACACAACCTGTAAAAACAGAGACACAACAAACCCACAGTTTGATGCCAAGTTACTTCTGAGGGGGGGAACTGTTTCCTGAATTCCTTTTTGAACCATGAGGCCTCCTCCAAAGCCAATTGCAGCCAGTGAGTTTCTTTCCCTTCACTTAAGTCACTTTTGTACCAGGCTGAGGATGTTTAATTGGTGTAGATGTTCAGGCTACACTGACTTCCATGCGAGCAGTATTTCAACCAAGATTATAATTTCCTCCAGACAAGAGTTGTCAGCTGTGACAATGACACAGGTAACATGGAATTTATTTTTGATAATGTCATATTTATCCAGGGATGGGCAAGAATCTTTAACAAAACTTAGGGCCAAGCCCTCAAAACATGTCAAAGAGCAGATGCTGTGTCTGTGGCTCACCGAAGGGTTAGATTGAGTAACAGCAACAGTCACTAGCAGAGCTAACCACAAACTCTCACTCAGTTGTGAAGTAACTTCACCTTTTTCAGTTTCTTCTACATTATTTGCTTTATACCTAGGAGTTAATATTAGATAATGAAGATCAATCTGGAACTTGATGGGGCAGCATAATGTCCATTTTAGAAACTATGTAGAAATTTAAATCTATCTGGAGGTTTCTGCAACAGTGCCCCGCTGTTTGAGGATGTTTCATTGTCAAGGTGATCTCACTAGAAAGAGTACTAGAAGCATTTTGGAGAAAGCTGTATATTTTTAAAGAGCCGGCTGAGAAGGTGGCCAGATCATTAATGTTTATTTTCAATAAATCTTGAACACTGGGGAAGTTCCAGAAGACTGGTAGAAAACCATTGTTGTGCCAGTATTTAAAATGACTGAACAGGAAGCCCTGGATTATTATATGCCTATCAGTCTGACATCACTCACAGGAAAGACAATGGAGCAGTTGATACAGATGGGATTAATACAGAATTAAAGGCGGGTAGTAGAAGTTATGCCAGTCAACATAGGTTTATAGAAAAGAGATTCTGTCAAACTAAATTTGCATATATACACACACACAATTTGGTTCATGAAGAAAATGTTGATATAAAATGCTTAGTCTTCTCTAAGGCATTTAACTTGGTACATACGGTGACCAGATGTCCCAATTTTATAGGGACAGTCCCGATTTTTGCATCTTTTTCTTATATAGGCTCCTATTATCTCCCACCCCAGTTCCGATTTTTCATATTTGCTGACTGGTCACCCTGTTGGTACACGATTTTTTGATTAAAAAACTGACCTAAACAAAATTAACATGACACACATTACATGGATTAAAAGATGTCTAACAGATAGATTTCAAAATGCAATTGTAAACAACGCATCATCATTGATGGCAATATTTCTAGTGGAGTCTGGTAGTGATTGGTGAGTTTTAAAAGAGAAAACATAGATAGATTAGATTATAACACAGTATTTGTTTGTAATGAAGATGACACACTAAGTTGATATGTTGTGAAACCAATGAAAAGTGAAAATCTGTGAAATGAATTCCACTAAAATATTATAAGGACCTTATGACCATTTCGCCTGATGATACATTGGACTGGAATTTCTGAAGCAATCTTATAACATACATAGCCATCCTTCTGTCAGATAAAGTGTAAAGAATAATCAGGTAAAGGTACAGAGAGGATAGCTGTTTTGTTTTACTGTGTCATTAACTAACAGTATTTTTAATGGGAAACCTGGGCAACCTGAGTTAAATGAGTTTATGTTGCAGCATGATGAGCTATGAAATAATTACGGTATCATCAAAGAATGTGGAAACAGTTCACACAAAGAATCTCTCCTGATTTCAAAACGGACATTTCTGCAGACAGCTCAAAGTGTTGACAGAGAAATTGCCGCTGGGGAAAGATGCTGAGTAATGGACAAGTTGGACCAGAAACCCACCACGAGGAGGACTATGTGAAGAAGCCTGCAGTAGTATGTGGATGATCAGACTTAAACCAACTGGTGTTCCATGTGTGTCCTAAGACATAAATCGTTGTGGCCTAACATTGAGTTCACAGGGCGCTAGGAACAGTAATAGAACGGACTGAAGAAATTCAGTGATATTTATAATATGTGTGCACTACAATCTGTTAATTATAAATATTGTTATTTGTACAGAAACATCAAGATTCTGGGCACATTTCAGGGTAGTACAATTGACAAGTCCTAGCCTTGAGTAAGTTGCACCTGATAAAATCTATTGTATGGTCCGTTGCCCATGAAATAAGGGATAAGACTCCCACTGACTTCATTAGGCTTTGGATGAGGGCCCTATTGCAGAAAAGAATTCCAGGAAACAGGTCAACCTGAGAGAGGTTTGGCAGCAAGGTATTTATCTGTTCTGAATAAATGTTATCAATATCCTACACGAATTTAGGGTGTTTTCCTATTTGTTTGTATCCAAACCCAGAGGGGGGAAGGTCTTTCTGAATGTGGAAGTGGAGGGACAGGAGGGGAGGTTCTGAGACTTATCAGGGAGGTGGGAGAGGGCGGGGGAAGCCAGACTGCTCCAGGGCGGGTATTGGGCTTCCAGGAGTTCCAGCCTGATCCCTGACCTCCTCCCATGTGCTGCTGCACCCCCTCACTTCCTCTGGATTCCATTAGCACCTCTGTAGCCCCCTCATATATGCACACGTTTAAGAGGTGACAGAGCACCCATTATATTTCCATTGCAGGGGGTACATTCTCCCTTTCTCAGTACTGCCACCCTTGTCCAAACCCATAACAATGTGGTGTCACAGCCTTATACATGGAAAACAGTGGCACTGGAAATCCTGTCATGAGTGTAGTTTGTTTTCTTCTATAACATTTAAATGAGGAATTAACATTTTTGCAGGAAGAAAGACAAAATCTTCCTCTTTCTTGTGGTTTTGTTTTATTGCTGGAGCAAACAGCAGCCTCCATCGCAGTGAAAAGTGCAGACACAAAACGTTGATGCATTGAACATGGCAGAGTCAATGGCCCCTGCGGGCACTAAGCACCTTCTCAGGATTTGTCCCATTCACTCTGTTGAGAGGGGAGAGAACGAGAAGTGACTCGGCTACCACGGCATCCAGGAATCTGAAGGAAAGTTCCAAGACTGCTCACTGGGAACCCAAGTAGGGTCAATGAGGTAGAACAACTGTATCCCTGAGAACGATTAGTTTTTACACAATGAAGCCGGTCTGGGAGTTTTTAAGGGTTACACACTGCCATAGTTAGGGTATGTCCATGCTACAAGAGCTACAGAGGCATATCTGATCTCTAAGGCTGAAATTTGACCACTAAGCTATAATTGACCTCATAGGGAACTTATACACAGCAGAAATCATGACTTGGTCTTATAAATGAGAACCAGGTTTTGAGAGTTAAACTAAGAGTACAATTAAGAGAACAGCCAACAGAGGCCTCTTGGAGTTTGCGATAAAACAACCATGTCATCGGCATATAACACCAGGATAGATCCATTCTTAATGTGAGTTGGAGAAAATTTATCTTCCTCTAAAACATCCATTGCAACCTTAATATATACATTAATAAGAAGAGGTGCTAGAGGTGCTAGAAGGCATTCCTGGAGGTCTCTCCTAGCACCTGGGAAAACATTCTCGATTAGCTTAACACTACCCATCTTGCTCTGGTGGAGAGCCCGTTGATGTTCCCCTCTGCATGGATTGTCATTTTTGGTTCGCTCCCCTCACCTCTGTATTTGGTGCCTCCAAATGGGGAAAATGAGGGGAAAGGGAAGAAGATTCCTGGGTAGATAACGGGACCAACAGCCTGAATGGTGAAATTTTATCCTTAAAAAAATAAAAGCAAAGACTTGCTCTACAGATGGTCTTCTATTTTCCACACCGTTCGCAGAGCGTTCTTTCCAAAAATCATGACGTTGGTCTTATTATCATTGAGAATCAGATCATGAGAATTACAATATGAGGAAAAACGTTCTCTCCGTCCTGAAAGAATGAGACAAATCCTAAGAGCTGGTTGATATCTGCAAGTGCCATTGGCTTCCACATGTTTGATACATCAGTATTGTATGTCTCTACTTTACTCAGTTATCATTAAGGCTGATGCTTGTTATGAGGGAAAAGAAACTCATGGTTTCCTCCCACCACTAACCCTAAAATTCCTCTGTTCCAATACACAGAAAAAAAACAGACCCATACCTTTCTGACACACAATATTGGAAATGTTATTCACTTTATTTCTCATTTTAAAAAGAATTTTAGCCTCTTTTTATGAGTTTGAATGCATGAAATTAAAAAATTTCCCTAAATACATGTAAAATATTGATTAAATATCGTACAAAACAAACACATAAATGCACACACCTTACTGCTGGTGCTTCCCAGGTACAGCTCTGTTCTGGAATTCTTCTCTGCAAAAGGACCCTCATTTAAATTTAATGTGAGTCTTTCCAATGTCTTCAAAGGGCTTTCAATCAGGCAGTAGATGTTTGCTTGGTGTAAATATTCTTATTGTAACGACTTAAAGCAAAGAATTATTAGCTGTTTTCCCTGAAATTCTCCAGGAATCTTTATGGTGCTGTACAAATAATAATCATCATTATTAACAAGTTGCAGCTCAAACTTAATAAACGAGACACGCTTCAAAACAAGATTTCAACAGATCCATATTTCACAATTCCCAGCAGCCCATATATAGAGACTCTCCATATCCTCTCTGTCTTGGAGTCTCTTCTCCCCAATGACGTTGAGTTCACAGCCAAACTTCAAATATGAAGATTCTCTACCTTCTCTTTGCTATCTTCTTCCTGGTCATGCAAAGCTCTCCAGGTAAGATCTCAATGACATGAAGGGACAATATAGAGGGACGTTTGTGAGTCTGTAATGAGGGTTTCTAAAACTTTGTATCATAATTTTTTTCACCTTTTTTTCTAAAGAGTTGTATGGTTTTCAGCAGATACTTGACATGTGGCTGTCATTTTGATACAGAGAGATTTCGATCACTTTGTGAGCTAGGCACAAGCAAACAATCATACAGCTGTATCTAAATATATGGATCTAGGAACACATAAGTTTGGCCACAGTTATAGGCTGATGGACTCCATTCTGGGAAGCAGTGACTCTGAAAATGGTTACATGGTTAATATAAACCTTGGCTGCATAAAAAGGGAAATCTAGACTAGGGGGAGAGAGATTATTTTATCTCTGTGCTTTGAACCTCCAGATGTGACCACTTCTGGAATACTGTGTCCAGTTCTGGTGTTCATGCATCAAGAAGAATGTTGATCAGTTGGAGAGGGTTCAGAGAAGAGCCACGGGAATGACTAAAGGATTAGAAAACATGTTTTATCGTAATAGACTCAGAAAGTTCAATCTTTTTATCTTAACAAAGAGAAGGTTAAAGCAATTAACCACTGAAACAACTTACCAAGGTTTGTGGTAGATTCTCCATCACTGATAATTTTTAAATCAAAATAAGATTTTTTTTCTAAGAATTATTGGAGGAAGTTCTATGTCCTGTGTTATACAAGAAATCAGACTAGATAATCACAACGGCTCCTTCACACTAGATGAGCACAAGGTACTTCAGTACCAGGGAAATTTGTTGCAACTGTTAGAAGAGCAGGAGGACCCAGAGGCAAATTGACCAAACGAGCTTCTTTAATAAGGTACTTGTTCCCCTTGACCCAATTGTTGAGTAAGCACTGAATCAGTTACAGCACATTCCTTTTATCTAAGTTAGTATGTAAATACCTACATTTACTACAACAGCCCCCAAACTCTTATTGAGTAATATGAACACCCATATAATGAATATAATTATCCCTGCCCCTGTTTACTGTTTACAGCATTAAGGATTTCATACAGACATTTTTACCTGGAAGATCCATTTCTCTGCAATAATTGCAGCCACAAATTCCTTTGATCAGCAGTTCACAGGGAAAGGGGGAAGGGGCCATGACCCTGAACTCATTTATGTAGCTGGAAAAGGAAGGGAGAGGCAGATAACATGGCTTTACACAAAGAGTATCCCTTAGATCCTCACATTTCTTATGCAGCTGCAAGGCTTTTCAATCCTTAACAAGCAGAAGGGAAGGGAGTGGGGTAGCAATTTATCTATCAAGCGAAGAGATGATGCCTGCCTGTGCCTTCCTCCTAATACCATGCTAGCGGTTACCGTGGTCTTTACTTAACCCTTACATACCCACAACAGAAACCACAGTAAAGAACAGAATTTATCAGACACAGATTAACACGATTTGTTGGAGAAGAGTCAACATGGTTTTTCTAAAGAGAAATCATGTCACATCAATCTATTAGATTTCTTTGAGTTGGTCAACAAACATGTGGACAAGGGTGATCCAGTGGATAAAGCGTAATTAGACTTTCATAGAAACAAGGTCTCTCACCAAAGGTTCTTAAGAAAAAATAAGCAGTCATAGGATAAGAGGGAAGGTCCTTTCATGGAGCAGTAACTGGTTAAAACATGAAACAAAAGGTAGGAATAAATGGTCAGTTTTCAGAGTGGTGACCCTCAGGAGTCTGTACTGGCATCATTACTGTTCAAAATATTCATAAATGATCTGGTAAATCTGGTAAAGGGGTAAATAGTGAGAGGGTAAATTTTGCACAATACAAAATTATTCAAAAATAGTAAAGTCTAAAGCAGAGTGTGAAGAGTTACAGAGGGATCTTATCAAACTGGGAGACTAAACAACAAAAAGACAGATGCAATTCAAGGTTGATAAATGCAAAGTAATGCACATTCAAAAACACAATCTAAACTCCACATACAAAATGATGGGGTCAAAATTAGCTGTTACCACTCAAGAACAAGATCTTGGAGTCATTGTGGACAGTTCCCTGAAAACATCTGCTCAATATGCAGCGGCATTCAAAAAAGCGAACCGAATGTCAGGACCATTAGGAAAGGGGCAAATAATACGTCAGAAAATATCATAATACCTCTATATAAATCCATAGTACACTCACATCTTGAATACTGTGTGCAGATCTGGTTGTCCATCTCAAAAAAGACATATTAGAATTGGAAAAAGGACAGAGAAGGGCAACTAAAATGATTAGGGATATGGAACAGCTTCCATATTAGGAGAGATTAAAAAGACTGGGCCTTTTCAGCTTGGAAAAGGGATGGCTAAGGGGGAAATGAGAGGTCTATAAAATCTTGACTAGTGTGGAGAAAGTGAATAAAGAAATGTTATTTACTCCTTGATATCACACAAGAATTAGGGGTTATCCAATAAAATTAAAAGACAGCAAGTTTAAAACAAACAAAAGGAAGTCAACACAAAGCACAGTCAACCTGGAAACTCATTGCAGGGGATGTTGTGAAGGCCAAAACTATAACAGGGTTAACAAAAAACAGCTAGTTAAGTTCATGTAGGATAGGCCCATGTATGGCTGTTAGCCAGGATGGTCAGTGCTTGGGAAACTTCACTCGAGATAACACGGTCTGTGCATATCCTTTTCCTTTGATAAAATGACAGACTCTCTATGAGCTTGTATTGTCCAGGAGGGTACTGAACAGTACAAGATGCACATTTCTGGGGACAAGGCTGGGACTGGGAGTTGGCTGGTGTCACTCTACAGGATAATTCAGGAGTGGCTTGCTTGAAGTATTCCTCTAATTCAGCTGGGAGTGACTTTACATGCCATGGGCTGTGCATGAGCAGGACTAGAAGTGGTCGCTTTCACAGCAGAGCAGTGTAGGGGGCATCACAGGTTGGAGAACTGAGAGGACATGGCTGTTCACTGGTCCAGATTCTACCATGGGGAATGTCACAGTGGATACTTTAAGGAAAGCACAGGTAAAATCTAATTTAAAATAGTCTAATATTAATATCCTAAAGGACATTTGGGCCACCTTCTCATAAGGACCAGCCTGTCTGGAATGTCTAAGCCTGGTAATTGGTCACTGAGTAAGTATTCCCAGGTGCTGAGTCTTCACAGGAATGTCTGTGCCGAGTCTCACTGACAATCAGGTGTTCTGACTGCAAGGAACCTGTTCAAACCCTTCTGTTTCTAAAAGTACCAGCCACCTAACCCAGTGATGTGTTAGTTCATCCCTGCAGAGCTAATCAGAATTTATGATACTGCCTGGTACATCACTGTAAGAAATCAGAAAGAGTCAAAATCACTAGAGCAGCTACTAGTAGAAGTTGGTGATACAGACAGCTGCCTGCTTTTCATCTGTTCAGGTGTGCGGCTGTGAAGGACACACATGCTCAGTGCTGCAGTTCTCAAGCGTGCATCCAGGGATCCAGCAGATTTGCTGAATTAAATCATTCTGTTCAATTCTCTGGGGCTGCTGTTGGATGGGCACAGAGATACAGACATTTACCTAGTATCAAAGATCTGGTGAAAGGGGGCACAGGAAGATAACTGGGTTGACTTGGCCTTGCCTCTGTGAATTGGAAATTCAGCCAATGGGAAAAGCCCGGCATGCTGTAATCACAGATCTTGTTCACACTTATATGCAAAGGAAAATCAAGACTCTTTTTCTCTGTGCAGGATTCGCCCAGCGTATCACTAACCCCAAAGCATGTAATCGTGCTCAGGGTTTCTGCAGCCGTCAATGTCCCTCCTCCTTTTCAATAATTGGAAGCTGCGGTCTTAGAATGAATTGCTGTAAGTGGACAAGGGTAAGTTCAGGACTCTATAAGGGAGACATTAGGGTTTAAAAAGAATATTTATCTCTCTCCTTTCTATAGCTGCTGTTTAATAACTTGGGAGGCTCAGAGCACACAACACAATCCCGTGACACAGAAAAAATGAAACTCTTGTGCTGTCCTGATTCTGGACTATGTGGGGTTTACATGCTAGAGTTAGAGTTGGCTGTTACTCTCCCCAACCTGTTTTGAAGCCCCTCTGGCTTGCCAACATGGCATCATACAGACAGTATTCGTGGCCAGTCTGTGGCATAGGTCCACATTGTTGTTTCATTTAAGAATATGGAACAACGGGAAAGGACGAAAGTAAGTTTCCCAGGAGAGAGTATGGTGGATGTGTCACCCTTGTATCATTGTGCAGTACCTATGAGATCAAAATGGCTGCTCTGTAGAATATTAATGCTTAGTTTACTAAAAATAGATGTGTACAAGTATTGAGAAGTTTCAGGGTGTGTGTGGGGGGAGGAAGGGGTCTGCCGTACGTCAGTATAAAATAATTGAATCTATCACAGAAAAGCTAAAATAACTAGCCCCATGTTGGCTTCTGACTGATGCTTTAAAAGGGTTACATATACATCACTCTCCCAGTCAGGATCCTCCTTTCAATAACTACCTGATGTAGCGGGGTGACCACCCATTCCTGTTCAGAAGGGCTTAAACCAGCCCTGGGAGAAGGCTGAAGCAGGGAAAGGGATTAAGGACAGCTGGGGGTAGCTGACTAGGTAGCTGACCACAGCTGTGGCCAATACTATTAGGGCCCAGCTGGCCCTTATGAGGGCATTGGGCCAGGAGCAAACAGTCTCTCTCTAGCCTTTGGAGAGGAAGGACTTGACTGCTGGAGTTAAGCAGGGTACCGGGAGTAGGGCAGGGCAGGGGGAAAGATAGAGGAGCTGTGGCCTGGAAACCCCCAGGCTGTAGGGCCTAGTCCATGGCCAAGTAGGTTCTGGGGATGCAGGGGGCAGCCCTAAGGGTAGGCAGAGGCAACAGCTCCAACCCACCCCTTGCCGGTGATGAGTGGCAATGATACTGCAGTCTGTCCCAGTGCACGGGGGTAAGTGGTGACTGGCAGTGGTGCAGCACCCCAGGTGAAAGGGCATTGGGGTCCGGGAGGGACACGGGGCCTAGTGCAAACAGGACAACAGGCTGCAGAGGGCACTCCGGAGGCTGGTGAGCTGATTCCTCGGACGACCAGCAGGAGGTACCAGCGGGGAGAGTCACTGCCTGCTTACACTGAGGACAGATTCAAGCATGGAATTTTCTTGGGAGCACTCACCATAATGACAGCTGCCAGTCTAATTCTGTTTTATTTTTCAATATATCACAGAGATAGTTAACAGTTTTGAAGTTCACAATTTTGATTAAATCCATCAAATGGAAATTAAAATCTCACAATTTTTTCACAAGTTTGATAACAATTTCAATTATATTGTGCATCATATTTCCAGCAGTTTTAAAATTTAATTTGCTAGGGTTCTTTTACTAATCACCCAGGTACTTTATTTGTTGTGGTTGTCACTTTAACTGTGTAGAATGTTAATAGAAAGGACTTCTGTAAGAAAATGAGATTTTGCCTCATTTACTGGAGAATTAGAGGTAAAGGAAGCGGAGATTCATGTTCTGAAGTCAGGAATGTTTACTTTGGAAGCCAGGTTGACAGCCAGCTCACATGCTGAAATATAGCTGAGTATCTTCATTAAACCTCTGTAGCAGCACATAGTAGCAGGGAAAATGAATTCCCTGCTCTGCAGCAAACCAGGAATATGTGCACTCATCATTCAGTGATGGAGAAATTCCTGCTCTGCTTTTGATTTGAAATGCAATGCTACATCTTCCTAGTGTTAACAGATATAAACAAAGAATGTGATAGTTTCTTCCATTTTTGCAGTACACAGAGTGAGTGATATCAGCAGAGATTGTCAATGCAGGATCGCTGGGAATCTGGGAGATGACGCCTCGCTTCCCAAACCCTTGGATCCTTTTCATCTTGGCTGCAAAGAATCCCACAAGCCAGAAAAAAATCCACAGGGAGCCCTTGTGTCACCCCTAATAATTTGTTCTTCTCCTTTTATTAAAAGTAACTGGTTGTGGTGGTGGTTTGCAAACATGCCTGTGAGTGATTCGATTTGTTTAAATCAAATAAATGGTCCCTTTCATATGTGAAATTCACGCTGGGGTATTCCTAGACCGGGGGACATACACTTTTTTATGCTTCAGGGAGCTGATGTGGATAAATCTTTGCCTGTTCCTTGGTCCTTTGACAAAGCCATTTGGTTTGTGGCATTGTCAGGGGTTTTGGGTTCAGTCACATCTTCGCTGCACGATGTGTAATGCCCATGTCAGTGTTCCACAACATGTCTACCCTCCCTCTGCTCCCCTCGCCTCCCACACCTCCCCAAGGACCCTTCTCTTGTACCTGAGCTTCCAGACATGTCCATGTGCAACAGGCGTCTGTGCAGGAATCGGAATGGCAGAACAAATCCCAAAAGACCCAGCCTTATAGAAACCTGACTACATTTGCCAGGGTCAGTTTAACAGAGGCAGCCACATGGGGTCCTCTCATGGAAAGGGAGAAACAATGGAACTCAGTTTCTTTGTCATCTCTGTGCAGCAGCAAAATGTTGTTATCCAGGGGAATCATTTAGGGAGGGGAACCACTGCCCCCCGCCCTTATTTTGTACCACATTTGGGTGATGTTTGCTACAATGGAAGATGCTGCCCTTCCTCCTTCCAGCCCCACTGCCCTGGCCTCCCTGCTCATATGCTGGGCAAAAGAGGGCAGCGGCTGACGTCAGGTGTTCCCTTCCCCCAGCCCTTTGTGTAACCGGGTGGTCAGAACATGTCCCTGGCCCCATCCTCTGACCCACAGAGCTGACCTCACTGTGCCAGCTAGGGACATTGCAAGTGGCTGGCCACGCAGCAGCAGCACCTCCTTGGACACAGCCCCTCACTGCATCCTGAGCTACACCCCTCTCAGCCCCTACGTACATCCTCCCTGGGCCCCGAGCTACACCCTCCCAGCAAACGGTCCCTAGCAACCCCCTCACTGCACCCAGAGGGATAATCCTGCCTGCATCTGGAGCTATGCCCTCTCTGCACACAATCCTAGCTATCCTCGTCCGTACCCTGAACTACACCCCGCTCGACACACAGCACCTAGCTACCTCCTTCCTGTACCCTGAGCTGCACCCGTCCCTACACAAAGCTGCTAGCTACTGCCTCCCTGAACCCTGAGCTACACCTCTCCCAGCACACAACCCCTATGTACTCCTTCCCTGGACCATGAGCTACATCCTCCCAGCAAACAGCCCTTAGCTACCCGCTCCCTACTGCCTAAGCTACACCCATGCCTATATCCAGAACTTCCCCCTCTCTATACACAGCTCCTAGCTACCCCCTCCCTGCACCATGAGCTACACCCTCATGTCTGCACACAGCCTCTAGCTACCCCCAGCCTGGACCCTGAAGTATATCCCTGGCTGACCTACCTCCATTCCTGAAAAGAGCCACAAGCTACCCTCTGCCTGCATCCTCAATGGTTTTCAAACTTACTGAGATGAGGTTCCCCCCCCCCCACCCCCACTTTGAGTTATAATTTTTGGTTGCGGGCCCACAAACGTATATGCAAAAATCTAAAGTATCAAAATCTGGGCATCATGGTTAAAGTCCTGCCCACCCCCCCCACCCCCACCCCAAAATGATGCCCCTGATGTTACATCCAGCATTTCTCCACAAACCGGCACCTTCCTTCAGTGCCCTTTCCCCCTGCCCTGGGCCCAGCTCCCTCTCACAGCCCTTCCTGTCACTTCTTCAGAGACCAGCCCTGAAGGGACTTGTCTTGCTTGGGAAAGGCACTGTGTGAGAAGAGGAGTTAATGTATGAACAGGGAAGACAGTGAAGGCTAGTCGCTAGGGGTAGACGGGACTTTTTCGAATGCAGCAGCAAACAGAGGCTGAGATAACAGTAGCAGAGAGCAGCAAGTGGCGGCAGAGACAGCAGGTGGCAACAAAGACATTACTTAACCCTTCTTTTGGGTGAACGCAGGTGAATGCACCCCTTGAATTCTGGGACTTCAGCAATCATGGGAAGTAAAGGCTGCTAAGAAAGACTGCTGGGTATAAAGGGCTTGCTCTCTTCAGTCGGAACAGAGCTGGTAGGACCAGCTGGGAATCTCTCTGGAAAGGGGAGCAGGGAAAGGCAGGAGGGATGTGATGATCTTAAGAACTACAATAAAGAACGAACCCTGAGTGATTTACCAAAAGCCTTATCCAACACCACCATAAAGACTCCCTGAAACTAACCTTGGCCATTAGACCAAGCCTCAGAAATTTCACACAGATGGGGAGTTATTATTTAAATCTACCCGTTAGATATGGAGGATTGTGAAGGGAAACACTCACCCCGGTACCACCTAATGTTCAGGGGACACAGCAGGCTGTTTTCTTTCCAGGTGCGCCTCTTTTTATGGCCACTCTGGCTCTGCAATGACCTGTCCCTTCAGTGACTCAGCCCTCCAGACAGGTCTCACGTTCAAGTCCAGGCTTTCAGAGTATATCCAAAGAGTTCAGCAATGGGGTAGCCTTCTGGATTAAGCAAGGGCACCCAGGCTCCCCCCTTTGGGTTGGGGTCATCTCATGCTTGGACTTTTCTCTTATCACAGCCTTAACTAGGCAGAGGCTGTAGTCTTGAAATGATTCACTTTGTTTTATTGGCACTAAACTGCAGCAGACTGTGCTTGTCACGCAGCAGATTCCCCAAAAGAGAGTGCAGTGGGTTTGTCTCCCCGGTACCAATCTGCACAGAAAGTGTAGGCAAAAATTAGAAAAGATTTTTAAAAAATGGAGAACAGCAGAAGTAGATAACAATGCACAGAAACTAGAAGTAATGAAAAGCAGAAATATAAGTGAAACTCAAGAGATCAGGGAAGACTCCATGTTGCTAGGGCCATAGAGAACAAGGAGGGTTTATATAAGTATTTCAGGAAGAAAAGAGATTCTAACACTGGTACAGACCCATTACTCCATGGACATGGTAAAATAATACTAATGATACAAAAAGGGCAGAAGTGGTCAATAAATATTGTTGCTCTGTATCTGGAAAGAAGTACAATGGAGAACATCTATTGCCTGTAAGAGTGTCCCGGTCTGAAGCACCTTTGAACAGGTTTAACAACAGCTGTCTTGATCACCAAACAGAAGCAGAGACCTCCAGAGTGACATGCCAAAGTCTCCACAGACTGAGCTACGAAGTCAGCTCCTGGGGGTGAGAGGGATGTGAGGGTCACACATGCTCTGTGGGTCAGCACGTGGGGGATGTTAATAAAAGAGCTGGCCAAATTCCCTGTGCTCTTCTCTCCTTCTTTCCTTTTCTCTCCTTTACCCTCCTCTCTGCTTCCCTTCCTTCCCAACCCTCCTTCTCTGTTCTTCTGTCTCTTCCTGTCCCTTCTATTTTTTATTACCTATTCACTCTATTCCATGTCCCAACTTTAATGTCCTCCCCTAACTTCTCCCTCATTCTTCCCCATTTTTCTTGCCTTCTGCATACCTAATTCCAGAAATCCTCCCGAATCAAACTTCCCGCAGTCATAATGTGAGTTAGTTAGTAGGTGATTAACTAACACAGTACTACAGGGGACACACACTGTGCATTTGGATAACTAGTGTGTCTGGATAGGAATTTTCATTGTTGGAATTATCCTGTAAATTGATTTTAACTCAGTTTTAAAATTAGCATGTTTTCATTTGGATAAATAAAACACATGCATTACTGCTACTTATCCATTAAAATGGGCAGGAAGGCTTGTTCCCCAGCTTTGCTTCTCTGGAGCACTGAGTGGTTTCTGAACATAGTTAAGAAGATCATTCAGATAGTTCATGACAACTGTGTTCTTCACTTTCTGGATCTCACAGGCATCTCCCTGGATAGTACTTTAAAGGAAGAGTTATTAGGGGGATTATCTGACTCTATGATGTCACATAATCAGATGCCAGACAAGGGGGGCTCTTAGTAGCCAGATGATAACAGCCCAACTTGCTGTCTCTCTCAGCCAGATATTTTTGCATCAGTGACTGAGAGTTTGACCACAACAACCTGTTTTATACAGATTCTGAAGGCTTGGTTTCTACTTGGTAAAACAGCGGAGGGACGATCAGAAAGTGACCCATGGTTCTAATAAAGATTTGAAATGTCCAGCTTCAATTTGAACGTTGGAACTGTTGCAACTTTGTCTCTGCGAAATTCCATCATCTTTGTGCAAAGCATCTTGTGCCATCCCAGTTTGCATAGGACACATTAGGACACAGTGGTTTGTGCAAAATTTCTTGGGACATATAACGAACATTTGTTGGTTTAGCTCAGGTAGCAACTTACTTCTCCAGGCCACTTCCCATTGCCCTCCCTGTGTTGTGTTCCTTGGACAACTTGATATGACTCTGTGCCCTTCCCCATATGTCAGCTTCTGCCACAGAGAGGTCAATTTTGAAGTCAGGAGAGATTCTTTAGTTAAAGTCTTTTAGAATCATGGAAATGCAGGGCAGAAATTTACCTCAATCAGAAAATGACCCACGGTTCTAATGAAGATTTGAAATGTCCAACCTCAGTTTGAACGTTGGAATTGTTGCAACTTTGTCTCTGAGAGATTCCCTCATCTTTGTGCAAAACATCTTGTGCTATCCCTGTTTGCATAGGAAAAGTCAGGCCACAGTGGTTTGTGCAAAACTTCTTGGGACATATAACGAACATTTATTGCTTTAGCTCTGGTCAGCAACTTACTTCTGTAGGCCATTTCTCATTCGCTTCCCCATCTTGGGTTCCTTGGTTAACTTGATATGACTCTGTGTTTGCCCCTCCTGTTCTTAAAAATCTCTAATGATGGGGATTCCAAAACCTCCCTTGGAAGCCTATTCCAGAATTTAATTTAGTTAGAAAGTTTTCCTAATATCTAACCTAAACTCCCCTTGCTGAAAATTAAGCACATTACTTTTTGTCCTACCTTCAGTGAACCTAGAAAACAGTCAATCACCATCCTCTTGAAAACAGCCCTTTACATATATGAAGACTGTTATTAGGTTCCCTCCCTCAATATTCTTTCCAAAAGACTAAACATGCCCAGGTATCTTCACCTGACCTCCCAAGTCAGGTCTTCTAAATGTTTGATTGTGTTTGTTGCTCTCCTCTGGACTCTTTCCAATTTGGCCACCTCCTTCCTTAAGTGTGGCAAGCAGAACTGGACACAGCACTCCAGCTGTGGCTTCACTAGTGCTGGGCAGAGCAGGACAATTACCTCCCATGTCTTATGTATGATATTTGTGTTAATACACCTCAGAGTTATATTAACCTTTTTTACAACTGCAACATATTGTTCACGCATATTCAATTTGTGATCCACTATAGCCCCTAGTTCCTTTTCATCAGTACAATGACCTAGCCAGTTATTCCCCATTTTACAGTTGTGCATTTAATTTTGCCTTCCTAAGTGAAGTACTTTGCTCTAATCTTTATTGATTTCTATGTTATTTTACTAAGAGCAAATCTTCATTTTAGCAAGGTCCTTTTATATTGTAATCCAAAGTGTTTGCAACCCCTCTCAGCTTGGTGTCATGTAGAAATTTTATAAGCACAGAAACATTGTACTACTAGAATTAAGCTGCTCTAATGACCATAAAGTAAAGCAGCGTAACCCTATAGTGGGGCCACAGTTCTACTTGGGAAAAAAAGCTTATTAGAGATTGTCAGAAATTTTCTGATAAAACTTGATTGGAAACACTATTACTGCAGGTGCAAAGAACCTTGTGATCTGGAGAAAGCCAAACAGGAGAGTTTGATCACCCAGAAAGAGACTGATTTCCCCACTTATAATAAAATCTAGTTGTTGTGAAAACACAAAACTAACAAGTGCACTTTTGTCATGGTGGAAGGGGTGGGGGCCTGCTATTGTCCTTCTCATTAGAAACCCATTTTTTTAAAGGATAGGAGATTAAAAAATAAAAACATTAATCCCTATTGAATGTTAAATCTGCACATAAGTGACTGGTCCACCATGGTCAATACAACTGTTTATATTTCTAGACGCTCACATGGACAGATCAGTATTTATTTTGTATTACTGCTACTAATCTATTTGATTTGTTGTTTTTAAGAGAAGCAGGTTCTCTCACTGTTTGATTTATAACCCCATCTCATTGCTCCATGGTACTATTTTTATGGTATTCAAATGGAAAAGACACAAAACAAAATGATCTTGCTGGAAGGTTGCAATGTAACGGTATTTCTTAGAATTCAGAACAGTAATGCAAAAGAACTCCAAAACAGACACAGACAAAGCAGGCTGCTCCCTAAAACAGAGCAGCTCAACTCACTCCACCTTACTCTAGGATTTTTCTCTGAAGACAGATTGCCAACAACACAGTTTGCACAGTTCCCTCAGAGCCCCATTGCCTGCAAGAGGGATCAGGATACCCCTTCCAAACTTGAAGTGTTAGTTTGTACTTTCAACAGTTTTCCATGCACCACACATGGCAGCCAGATTTAAAGTCCTATCATTATAAGAAAAACTAAAGGCAAACACCAAGGGGTGTCTGCGCTGGGCCCTCTGTACTGTATAACAGCCTCTGCTCAGTGCAGCCCAGCCTGCCCTCTCTATACTGCTCATTGCTTCACTGTCAGCACCTCTGCCACACAGCCCTCCCCCTTCTCTTCCACACTGGTATTTCTAGAGCTCTGAAGGCGTCACTCTCCATAGAATGGCTACAGCTTAACTCTCTCCCTTTCCCACTCAAGAACTGGAGCTTACTACATCCAAAAAAGCCTTCAGATTGCCCCACCTGGGAATTCCCATAACACCCTGATCTCCTGTCTAGTGCCAGACACCGGAACAGCTTCTCCTGTTGCTAAGCCCAGGGGAATGATGGGACTTCCATGTGTTCAGAGGAAGTGCCTTCCCTCCCAGTAAACCCACCAGGCCCATCCCTTCACATCCTCCTATCTCTTTCTCCACTTTTCCTGGGCAGAAAATTGACACAGACCTAGTCCTCATGCAAACACCTCCCATCAGTACCTGGTCTCCAAATTCTAATGCCTGGCTCCTATTTCCCTCTTCAGAACCCAACCTTCCCTCCTTTCTACCCGCCCCTCCACACACCCACACACTTCAAAGCCCCAGCTCCCCAATATATTCCACAAACAAAGGCTCGGATTAGTTTGGCACCCTGCAAATCCCCATCACTCTCACATCCTCACTCCACAGAAACTACTGGCTGCCTCAAACAATGGCCCCCTACTTCACTCCACAGAAGGGCCTTGGTCATTGCCAACTTGAGCCATGTCAGGGACTGAGGCCTGCAGCATTCTCAACTCTCTGAGGTCTCTGCTGCCAGTAGATCCCAGAGCCCCAATCCCTTCTGTGTGCCTCTGAGTCCTTGCCCCCCCAGTCCCACCCTACATGTCCCAGTTTTCCAGATAAACCCCACCCTGCATGTAACTCTAGCCCCCCTAGTTTCCACTCCATGTACCTCTGACCCCACTGATTCACCCACATGTCCCTTTCTCTTCATCCTACCCCTTCCTTCTTCTTCTTCAACTCCTCTCATATGCCTTTAACTCCCAGTCCACAGACCCCAAATCTCCCCTGCCTCACACCTCAGGGGTGTTTTCAGAGGGGCCCCAATGGCCTCTCCCTCCCCACTGTCTTCGGGCTGCTAGGCTGCCCCTGTGATAGATGAAGTGTGTGGGGGTAGCTCCCTTTGATGGGCACCCAGCCAGCCAATTAGCTGTAAAATCCCTCTTGGTGGCTGTTCTCTATTGCTTTACCTGTAAAGGCTTAAAAAGGCCCCCAGGTAAAGAAAAAAAAAGTTAGCACCTGACCAAAAGAGCCAATGGGAAGGTAGAACTTTATAAAATTGGGAAAGAAACTTTCTCTTTGTCATTCTCTAGGGAAGGAGACACGGAGAAGCAATGCTATAAGCAGGAATGTTGTGTAAAGCTTAAACCAGGTATAAGAATTCATCTTCCATACCTAGAAGAAATCATTGGACAAGGCATGTTCAAATAGATGTGATTAGATTTATTTCTGTTTATTTTTTAAGGCTTGTGCGCTCCTCTGTACTAACCACACGAGCTTTTGTTTGCTTATAACCTTTAAACTAACCCCCAAGAAAGCTATTTTCGGTGCTTAGTTTTTGGAATTGCTCTTTTAAAATCTAACAAAAGTCTTAGTTCCAGAAGTATTTTCTTCCTTTTTGTTTTTAATAAAATTCACCTTTTTTTAAGAACAGGATCGGATTTTTGGTGTCTTAATTGGTTTGTGCATGTTGTTTGATTAGCTGGTAGCAACAGGTAATTTCCTTTGTTTCCTTTCTCAGCTCTTTCCCAGAGGGAAGAGGCGGAAAGAGCTTGAGGATACCCCACAGGGAGGAATTCCAAGTGCTTCTTCCTGAGTCCAAGGGCTTTTTTTTGCATTTGGGTGGTAGCAGCATTTACCAAGCCAAGGTCACAGAAAAGTTGTCACTTTGGGAGTTTAATACAAGCCTGGAGTGGGCAGTATTAATTTTTAAAATCCTTGCGGGCCCCCACCTTCTGTACTCAAAGTGGCAGAGTGGGGATTCAGCCTCAACAGCCCCCAACTCCACTCTTCAGCGGGATGTCAATGCGGGGCAGGGACACTGCCCTCTGAATCCACAAACTGATGGTTTTTCAAGGGAAGGGACAGGGCCCAACACTACATGAAGACTGAGCTCTGCTGGAGCCAGCTCTGATGACTTTCAAGTAGCTCCATCAACTATAGTCATGTTCAGATCCCGGCTTTGTCATGGCAAAGACTGTCAAAGTCATTTTAGAGGGACCTCTTGTTCCCTTGCTCTCTACGATACACAAAGGCTACGGGAAAACCACGCAGGCCCTGCTCGATTCCACAGAACTGTGTTTATTAGTGGGCACAAAAACATTAGGCCTGGCTTCCCATGGCGACTTCTGCTCCAACAGTCTTGATGGCTACATCACTAGGAGATCTGGAGGACTACTAGAGGGATCCCAATGGTTTAAAAGGACAATACCCAACCCCTATAACACCACATGATGCCCCCACCTACACACATATAGTCCTGGCTCACAGTATTCTCAATATTATGAAGGTTATTCTGTGATTTTTCAAGGATTTGAAACATCTCTGTAATGGAATGGATGCATACAAATAGGAAAAATAAAAACAGACATTAGGAATATTAATCAATTCTGTATAAAATGAAACTAAACCAGCACAAACACACACAGAGTTTGATGCCAAATTACCTCTGGGGAGAACTGTTTCCTGAATTACTTTCTTAACCATGAGGTCTTCTCCAAAGCCCATTGCAGCCAGTGAGTTTCTTTCCCTTCACTTCAGTCACTTTTGTGCCAGGCTGAGGATGTTTAATTGGTGTAGATGTTCATGCTGTAATCTTGGCCCCATGAAAGTCAGTGACAAAACTCCCATTGACTTTCATGGGAGCAGTATTTGAACCCAGATTATAATTTCCTCCAGACAAGGTTTGTCAGATGTAACGACACTGACAATATGGAATTTATTTTTGATAATGTCATATTTATCCAGGGATGGGCAAGAATCTTTACCAAAACTTTGGGCCAAGCCTTTAAAACATGTCAAATAGCAAAAACTGTATCTGTAGCTCACAGAGCAGTTAGATTGAGTAATAGCAAAAGTTGCTAGCAGAGCTAACCACAAACTCTAACTCACTTGTGAAGTAACTTCACCTTTTTCAGTTTCTTCTATATGACTTGTTTTATACCTAGGAGTTAATATTAGATACAGAATATCAAGCTGGAACTTCTTGGGGCAGCATAATATACATTTTAGAAACTATATAGAAAATTTAAATCTGGTTTCTGAACAGAGCCCTGCAGTTTGAGGAATTTTCATTGTCAAGGTGATCTTACTAAAAAGAATACTGAGAGCATTTTGGAGAAAGCTATGTATTTTAAAAGAGCTGGCTGAGAAGGTACCCAGACCATGAATGTTGGTTTTCAATAAGTCTTGAACACTGGGGAAGTTGCAGAAGACTAGTAGAAAGCTGTTGTTTTGCCAGTTCTTAAAAGGGTGAACGAGAAGCCCTGAGATATTATGGGCTTCTCAGTCTGACATAAATCCCAGGAAAGATAATGAAGTAGTTGATACAGACAGGATTAATACAGAATTGAAGGCAGGTAACAGAATTAATGCCAATCAGCGTGGGTTTATGGAAAAGAGATCCTGTCAAACTAACTTAATATATTTTTAATGAGAATACTAGTTTGGGTCATAAAGATAATTTTGTTGATACAATATACCTAGTTTTCTGTAAGATATTTAACTTGGGACCACAGGACATTTGGATTAAAAAAACCCAGAAATATATTAAACTAACATGACATACACTGAATGGATTAAAAGCTGGCCAACTGTAACTGTAAACAAGGTATCGTCATTGATGCGATATATGTCTTCAGAAATGCCAGTCCAATGCCTATCCAATGGATCATCAGGCAGAATGGCCAAATATCACTTAGGAGATTTCAATGGGCTTCACTTTACAGGTTTTCACTTTTCATTGGTCTGACAACATATTAACAGAGTGTATCAGCTTCCTTATCACAAACAAATGCCGTGATGTACGATATAAGTGATCACTGACGAAGAAAAAGAGAAGTGACTGGGCTACAGCTGCCACCAGGGAAATTAAAGGAAATTTCCAAGACTTCCATAATGGAGTCAGTGATGACTGGGAGCCCAAGAAGAATCAATGAGGTAGAACAATTCTACTCCAATAAAGGCTAGTTTTTCACCCAATGAAACAGATATGAGAGTTTTTAAGGGCTAGACACTGCCTTACTTGGCGCATGTCTTCACTACAAGAGATACAGGAGCATAGCTGATTTCTAAGGCTGAAATTTGATCCCCTGATCCACATTTGACCTCAGAGGGAAGGTCTGCACAGCGGTAAGACCCCGGTGGCTGGCCTCAGGCTGTAGGGCTGTTTCCCTGCTGTGTAGAAGTCTGGCCTTGGGCTGCAGCCTGGGCTCTAGGGCTCTGTGAGGCGGGACGGCCCCAAAACTTGGGCTGCAGCCGGAACCCAGAGGTCTACACAGAAATGGAACCACCACAGCTCGAACCCCGTGAGCCTGAGTCAGCTGCCATGGCCAGTCCCAGGTTTAATTTTTTTACGGTGCAGACATACTCAAAGAGTATCTGCAATATTATTTTAGTATTAAAATTTCTTAGCACTGGTGCTACTCTGCTCACATCATATGAGCAGGTAAAATACAACACCCCTGGAGCAGAGCTAAGGGCCTTTTGTTTTAAGTCTTTATGATAAGGGGACCAGCTGCCTTAATCATGAAACTTTATACTTCAATAAGTCAATGCAGGAATTTTTCTACAGTGCGGCCTTCTATCTTCCACTCAATTTGTGGAGGGTTCTTCCCAGAAATCATGACTTGGTCTCATTATAAATGAGAACTAGATCTTGCAAGTTAAAATAAGAGGAAAATTGAGATAACAGCTAGAAGATGCCTCATAGAGTTTGAAATAAAACAACCATGTCATCTACATATAGTAGCATTGAGATAAGTCTACCCTTAATGTGTGTTGGAGAAAATTTATTTTCATTTAAACATCCAGTGCCTCATTAGTATATAAATTAATAACAAGAGGTGCTAGAAGGCATCTCTGGGGTTCTCCCCAAAGCCACTGGGAAAACATTTTCCATTGCTTTAACCTGACCCACATCACTCTGGTGGAGAGCCTCAAAAATGTTCAGAAGTCTTAGATCAATACCCATCCTTCTTAATTTTGCCCAAAGATTGTCTAGATCAATAGAATCAAGTACTGTCTTTAAAACTCTCATAGCAGTATAGAGTTTATACCCTTAACCACAGTATATTTATAAATCATAGAGGAGAAAATAAAGCAATTATCAATTGTGGCTTTACCTGTTCTTATCTAATTTCTCTGTGGGAAGGGCAAGAACAGAACAGGGAAATAAGAGGAGGGAGGTGGCAGTCCGGGGTGACGTGCCCGCTCCTTGTGTCCTCCCTCAGCAGAGAAACGTCCAGTGCCCCTTGTCCTTTCTCCATGGAGAAAGTAGCAGGTGAGAAGCCCAGCACCTTTCAACAACAGAGAGACAGTTGACATGGAGGGCACAGACTGGGAGATGAGCGAAACAGCTCACTGCCCTGTCACAGCTCTTCGTTGCCTTGTGGATGTCCTCCTCCCCATGGATTCTCATTCTTCATTCACTCCCCTCAACTTTTCTATTTGGTGCTTCCAAATGGGACGAAATGGGGGGAAAGAGGAGAAGGTGAATGGGAGGGGGTCTGTGAAGCTTGCGGGGGGTTGTATTTTGCAGGCTCCGAACCCTGGTTCGAATGATTCCCCCAGGGTGTCATAGAACTCTTAGAAATGTTCTTATGTTTCCCTGGCTGTAGTTTAAGTCCAATCAGTTCTTGTTCTTTCTGTCCTGAAAGAATGAGACAATTCCTGAGAAGTGTTTGTCACCTGCAAATGCCACTGGCTTCCCCATGTTTGAGGCATAAACAATTTGTGTCTCTACTCTAGATACTTATCATTAAGGCTGATGCTTGGTATGAGAGGAAAAGGGAAAACTCATGGTTTTCTCCCACCACTAAATGTACAATTCATAAATTTAGATATGCAGAAATAAATCCAGGAATTACTGGCACACACTATTTATAATGTTATTTACTTTATTTCTCATAAATCTCTCTTAAAAAGGATTTTTAACCTCTTTGGAATGAGTTTTGATGCATACAATTAGGAAATTTCCTTAAATACAAGTAAAATATTGATTAAATATTGTACAGAAAAAATTCAGAAATACACATGCCCTACTGCCAATGCTTCCAAAGTACAGCTGTATTCTGAAATTCTTCTCTGAAAAAGGACCCTCATTTCAATTTAATGGGAGGCTTTCGGTTTTTTCAGAGAGCTTTTGATTGGACAAAAGATGTTTGCTAGCTGTAAATATTCATATTGTAAATTTGCCAAGACAGGAACTTGGCTACTGTGTTTCCCTGAAATCCTCCGGGGATGTTTATGAAGCTGTATAAATTATAATTATGATGAAAAACAGATTGTAGCACAAAATTAGTAAATCTGACATGCTTCAAAAATGATTTTAACTGATCAGCATTTCACAAACCTTATTAGCCCATAAAAATAGAGACTCCCCATGTCCTATCATGCAGTCTCTTCTCTCCAGCAACGTTGAGTTCCCAGTCAAACTTCAGCCATGAAGATTCTTTACCTGCTCATTGCTGTCTTTTTCCTGCTGCTGCAAATCACTACAAGTAAGATCTTAATGAAATGATGGGAGAAAATAGAAGGACATTTGTGAGTCTGTACTAAGATTTCTAAAAATTTTCTATCATACTTCTTCCAGCTTTTTTTCCCCAAAACATTGTATGGTTTTCAGCAAATACTTGACATTTAACTGGAGAACAGTCCTGAGGTGAGAAAGGTGTCTTTAATGTTCCTATTAAGATACAGTCAGATTTGGCTGAACTATGACCTGTAAGAATATCAGCAACATTCTACCTAATGGCGTCCTACAGGGATGGGTTCTTGCCACCACACTAGTTAAACCTTTTATAAAACACCTGGAAAAACCCATAAAAGCATCACCTACAAAGTTAGCAGGTGACGAAAAGTAAAAGACAGCTCACTCATACAGAGGGATTTGGATCACTTGGTAAGCTGGGAACAAGTTAATAATCTTATACCTAAATCTAAATGTATCGATCTAGGAACAAAGAATGATGGCCATAATTATAAGATGAGGGACTCCATCCTGGGAAGCAGTGACTCTGAAAAATAATTTGGTGGTTGTAGATGATTAATCAGCTGAAAATTGCTAAAAGGATTAATACCTAGCTTGGATGCAGAGAGATTATTTTATCTCTGTATTTCGCACCTCCAGATGTGACCACATTTTGAATACTATGTCCAGTTCTGGTGTCCACACTTCAGGGAGAATGTTGATCAGTTGGAGAGGGTTCAGAGAAACGCCACAGGAATGATTAAAGGATCAGAAAATATGTGTTATTGTGATCGATTTAGATAATTTAATCTCTTTATTTTAACAAAGAGAAGGTTTAGGGATGACTTGATCACAGTTTATAAGTATGTGTATAATGAAAAATATTTAATAATGGGCTCTTCAATCAAGTAAATAAAGGTATTTTGTGATCCAATGATTGGAAGTTGAAACTAAACAAATTCAGTCAAGAAATTAGATATAAAATTGTTAACAATTAAAGTAATTAACCACTGGAACAATTTACCAATGTATTCTCCATCCCAATAAATATTTTTTTTTCCCTAGAACACACCCTCTAAGAAATATTTTGGGGAAGTGCCTTCAGACTACAGGATCACAGTGGTCACTTCAGACTTGATGATCACAACAGTACTTCAGTACCAGGCAAACTGGTTGAAGCTATAGTAAAGAACAGAATTATCAGACACATAGATGACCATGATGAGCTGTGGAAGAGTCAATATGGCTTTTGCAAAGGGAAATCATGCCTCACCAAACTAGTAAAATTATTTGAGGGAGTCAACAAACATGTGGACAAGGGTGATCCAGTGGATATAGTGTAATTAGATTTTAAGGATGCCTCTGACAAGGCTCTGAAGCAAAATAAGCATTCATGGCATAAGAGGGAATGTCCTCTCATGGACTGGTAACTGGTTAAAAGGAAACAAGGGGTGAGAATAAATGTTCAGTTTTCAGAATGGAGAGAGGTAAATAGTGGTGTCTCTACTGGGACCAGTACTGTTCAAAATATTCATAAGTGATCAGGAAAAAGGGGTAAACAGTGAGGGGGCTAATTCTGTAGATGATACAAAATTATTCAAAGATAGTGAAGTCCAAAGCAGAGTGCGAAGAGTTGCAAAGGAATCTCATTAATCTTGGTGACCGGGCAACAAAATGGCAGAAGAAATTCAGTGTTGAAAAATGCAAAATAACCCACTTTGGAAAACATAATCCCAACTATACATATAAAATGATAGC
>ML677454.1:162600-176578 GCA_007922305.1 Dermatemys mawii | reverse complement strand
CCGGGGCACGGCCATCCCGGCCCTAGTGCCAGGGCACGGATCCCACCGACCGGGGCACGGCCATCCCAGTCCTAGCGCCAGGGCATGGATCCCGCCGACCAGAGCACAGCCATCCCGGCCCTAGCGCCAGGGCATGGATCCCGCCAAACGGGGCACGGACATCCCAGTCCTAGCGCCAGTGCACGGATCCCGCTGACCGGGGCTCGGCCATCCCGGCCCTAGTGCCAGGGTGAGGATCCAGGGCTGATTATATAGGTCTGTTCTCCCCCGCCCCCTGCGGTGGGCCCAGCCGTGACTGACCCAGGTCCCAGCATGGGCAGCACAGCTGGTGAAGTAGAAGCCCGACTCCCAGGCAGCAGTGCTCTGGTACAGCAAGCTCTGGGCACAGGTATGGACGGAGGGCGCCGGGCCTGGCCCCGTTCCAGGGCCAGCAGGTGGCCTCTGCAGCACGCAGCGCCCAGCGGCGCCTGGCAGGAAAAGGCAGCGGGTGGTTCCCTGCCAGCCAAGCGCCACGTGCTCCAGTCAAAACACAGCGCTGCGGGGGGGCGCGGAGGAGGGGCGCCGGAGGTGCCAGCGCAGCAGGGCCGTGTGTCACAGATGGGCCCCCCCCAGGGAGAGCGAGGGGAGCATGCCCCACACAACCGGGCAGGAAAGGAATGGGGTCTGGGCCGGGGGCGGGCACTAGGGGTCCTGGATTCCATCCGGAGCACCCCACTCTCCGCTCTCAAGGGAGCGCTGGCTCCGGTCACTGACCCCACTAAGCCCGGAGGCTTTGCCAGTCACAGCTGCAGGCTGGGTGGGTGCTGGGCACAGGCAGAGAGCCGGGAGAGCAGGGGCCAGAGGCCAGAACCAACCCCCAAGCCGCTCGCCCAGAGGAGGGGAGGAGACGCAGCACAGAGCCCGGAGCGGACGGCCACACGCCGCTGCGGGGCACAGCCTGGCACCGCGCCCGACGCACCAGCTCAGGCCAGAAGCCCGCCCGCCAGGGCAAGGGCACCCGACACGGGCCGCTGCACTCGGCCCAGCCCGCCCCCGCCTGGGGGGCTCGGTCTCTGCTCTCGCCAGCATTGACGTGGGAGCCAGCTCGGACTGTGGGGAGAGCCCCTCGCTGGGCCCACAGCCGGGCGCACGGGATCCCCTGCCGAGCCCCCGCCCTGCTCCCCAGAGCCCCCCGCTGGGCCCACAGCCGGGCGCACGGGGTCCCCTGCCGAGCCCCCACCCTGCTCCCCAGCGCCCCCATATCTAGCCACACAGGATCCCCTGCTGAGCCCCCACCCCACTCCCCAGGCCCCGCGCTGAGCCCATAGCCTGATGCACAGCACCCCCTACAGAGCCCCCGCCCGCAGCCGAGCCCCCACCCTGCTCCCCACGACCCAGCACCCCCAGCACCCTCTGCCTCGCTCCCCATGGCCCAGCATCCCCAGCTGAACCCCTGCCCTGCTCCTCATGGCCCAGCACCCCCACCAAGCCCCCGCCCCACTCCCCACAGCCCCCTCCCTGCTCCCCACGGCCCAGCACCCCCAGCACCCTCTGCCTCGCTCCCCATGGCCCAGCATCCCCAGCTGAACCCCCGCCCTGCTCCTCATGGCCCAGCGCCCCCATCCGAGCCCCGGCCCCGCTACATGAAGCTTCGCACCCCTAGCACTGCACTGGGGAACAGGGCACCTCTGACTGAGGGGAAAGTGCCCCTCCCTGCATTTGCAGTTACTCCAACTTGCATCCCCTTGTGCTTGGGCCCACACGTTGGCCCGGGATCGCCCCTGGAGCCGCTCAGGCCCAGCTCCCGGGAGCCAGGGAAGGGTTAAGCATGGGCGGGCTCCATTTATCACCCACCAGTGCAGCTCTGTCTGGCACGGCTATAAATATCCAGTGGGAAAGGAGCCTCCAAGCCCTGCTGCTGCAGTGGAAGCCCCTCCAACCCCCTGCAGGGGGGCTAGGAGCCATCAGGGCCAGTGGGAGGCAGGGGAACAGGTCAGGCTGGGACCATAGGGCTCAGAAGAGGGCAGGTGCCTTTCACTGGCCATGGCAGAGCCCGCAGAGACGGGCCCTGAGCGAGGAGACAGTGGGGCCAGCATTGGGCGGGGGCCTGGAGATGAGGGACACCGAGTGGGGCGGAGGGGCCTGAGCCAGGTAACAAAGTGGGAACGCCTATGAAGTTTGTGTGTGCCTCAGTTTCCGCTACTGGGGGAAGGGCTGTGCGCTCCCAGGACGGATCTACACTGAGGAGAGAGCGCAGTTCACACCTCCCCGAGGGGCGGGCGCTCAGGGAGTGGGGGAGCTGTCCCTCTGACAGTGCCACCTACATGGAGGTTTGGGGGGGTCACTGTAGCACTTATCACCTCACCCCCGCAAGCGACACAGCTCGATCAGCATACATGGGCAGCGCCCAGCTGGCTGAAGCCGCGGGTATGAAGGGTACCGAGCTGTCTGCGCTTTGGTCTACAGCCCAGCCCTATGGTGGGGTGCAGGGGTGTGAACCCCGCCACCCCGCCCCCATGTAAACAGCATGATGGTGCCAGGACAGCGTCTCCCCTTCCCCTGGGAAGTGATGAAGGGGGGATTTCCCTGGTTTTCCCCAGGGTTTGCACTCAGTGGAGGTGGGACTCGGTTTCCCTGGGTGACCAAGGTGATAGGTGTGAGGAGCCGCGAGGAGGATCTGATCTGGGAGTTTCACCGGAGATGGGAGGTTTCTCTGGAAGGGAGATACCTGAGCTGGAACCCGAGCCCAGGGCAGGGGTGGGAGAGGTGAGATCTTCTGGACGAAGTGGGGGAGTGGCTGGGGGAAGGAAGAAAGGCAGCAGTTTCTTGAGACAGGGGTTAGAAACTGGCTGGAGAAGAGGAGGGAGCCCGAGTCTGGGGTCTAATCTCCCTGCCCCCTAGAAGGACCTGATGGAGGGGTCCTGTTGGTACTGACAAGCTCTGAGTGGGATTGTGTTCCTGGCACTTCTGTTCTCCTGCCTGAGAGTCCCCAGGAGACAGTGGACCCCGAGAAGGGCTGTCACACTGAAAGGGGCACCCCCCACAGACTGCACAGGGCCAAGAGTGGGCATGAGCTGTGGGTCTGTGACAGCCTGCACTAGTGCTTCTGACCGGGCAGCGATACGCAGCGCTGAGGGGCGGTTAGGTGCGAGCAGTGTCGGCCCCACCACTGGGGAAACTGTCCCATGTCACAGACCAGGGCTTTGGTGACTCCAATGAATTGTAGGTTATTAAAAAGGAGATACTGGCCATGGCTGTGGGGTTGTGCCAGGAGTAACGGGAACCCTGCCAGATTTCAACACTTGAACAATGCCGTCTGAAAAGCTAGACCGTTTGAATTCAAGGAGGAAGTTAATTTTAGGAGGTACCCAGAGTTGAAACAGGAGATTCAAGCAGTTGTAGTTTTTTTGAGACACACAGGAAAAGGAAATGAAGACAGGAGAATGGAAACCGTCCAGGCGGTAACTTTTGCCAGCAACAGGCCCCCAGATCTCCAAGGGGAGCCGGGGGAAAAGGGCCCAATGCACAATGGCATGTTAGAGGAAGAGGCCGGGGAGGAAGAAATGGACCTGGGTTTCAGATGTGGGAGAGAGGTTGTCTGGCTGAAGACGGAAAAGGAACATTGAGAGGGGAGGCAGGAGAATCAAAAGAGAAATGGGCCAGGAAGTCCACAAGTGAGATATTGTGGAAAGCTGGCCCCTTAGAGAGGCAAGAGGAGTTGACTATTGGGGTTCCTGTAATTCCCAGAACAGATCCAGCACCATCGGTGCCACCCCCACAGGGGTTCCCGCTTCCCTGGCCTCCCCTGAGGTAGTGGCCCAACTAGAAGCGACAAAGAATCCTGTGGCACCTGAAAGTCTAACAAAAGTATTCTGCAGATCCAGACTAACATGGCTACCTCTCTGATTCTTGGCCCAACTAGAGTATGACAAGTGGGGGCAATCACAGGGAGATTAGGGGAACAAACATGCCCCACTATGTTAACTGACCCTGATGCATCAGTAGCTGTGCTGGGGGAGCCGTGGCGTCCTGAGGACGCTGTGGAAATGGGAAGACGATGAAAGTGTTTATCACAAGACTGATCCTGACCTGTCTATCGAATCGGGAGGCAGGGGTCAAATTCTGTGTTCAGAAGCAGGATCAAACTAGGAATGAGGAGGATGGAATATTGGGAACGTTTTCTGCAGCCAGACTGAAGCAGCAGCAGCCATTAGCTGTAGCCTGGAGTCACATCCTCACATTCCATCTAAAATGTATTTAAAAGATTCACGCCAGGCTGGGAGGAGGGGATCAGGCCCTGAGAGCTCCCCATTGTCCCCAGATAAAGAAACAGATCTCAGGATGGGTAAAGAAAACTTCAGTAACACCATTGTGTCCGGCAAGACACTGCTGATCAGTCGAGAATGGTGTGGAATCCTCACTGGATGATCATGGTCATGACACTTTCCTCTTGGTTGACACCGTGATCTCTGTCTGGTTTGTAATTGTTTCTGTCTGCTGTATAATTAACTTTGCTAGGTGTGAATCAGTTAAGGTGGTGGGGTATGACTGGTTAGATAACTTTGTTATGATTAGTTAGTAAAATTATACTAAGAGAATTGGTTAAGGTAGAACTAAGCAGGACTCAAATTTCATTATAAAAACTGGGGTCCAAGAAGGAGATCAAGGGAGAGAAAGATCGGAAATAACAGAAGCAGAAGGAAGGAGGAAAAAGGCTGGAAGGAGACCAAAGGAGACAAGGAACCCGAGGAGAAAAACTCGCCTCCAAGACCCAGCCTAAGAGAAGAGCTGCCAGGACTTTTCTGCACGACTTTGCCTGAGCGAGGGGATGCCGGCCGGCCTGTTCCAGGATTGGGGAGCAGGACACTGTGTGCTTGGCATGTGTATTCTGCTTGTTTGGGAATTGTCAATCAGCAGAGGATATGAGTATCACTGTGGGAGGCTCTTTCAGTGGCTAAAGATTCTGCCAACCCACAGGAAGATGTTCCCTGAGCTCTAGGAATTGGGTTAGGGTGGCTGTATAAATGAACAGGGTTGCACCTTGAGCCCTAGGGACTGGGTAAAGGCGTGTTCTATAGTGTGGAAGGGATAGAGAAATTTATGCAGGTAACAGAGGGCCCACAGCCCCACTGACCCACAGCCAGGCTCACAGCACCCCACTGAGCGCCCACAGCCCCAGCACCCCACAGCTTGGCTCGCAGCTCCCTTGTGACCAACAGGGCACTTTCGGGGATGTTTCAATGAATGCCGTGCCCGGCAGTGACGGGGCTGGCCAGGGCGGCTACAGAAGGGTACAGTGCTCCTGGAGAGGAGCAGGAGACTGAGATGCCTGGGTCACCTACTGACTGGGGCTCAGATCAAAGGGACCTCCCAGGACTGGACATCTGACACCCACCAGCATGCAGCTCCAGCCAGCGAGCAAGGACAATACCCCGGTGTCGGGTGACGGAGCTCAGTGAGACTGACACGCACAGGCAGTCCACTGGGCACTACAGACCCATCCGGTTGTAACTGTTTCTGAGTGACAGTCACACCGACCTAACCCCCCATGCTAGGGTGACTGGCTGGGACAGCCCCTTGCTGCAGGGCCATGGGCCAGCACAGAGGGGAACAGGCAGGGACAGAGCCCAGCCCCGGGGGGGAGGCGGGAGCGATTCCCTTGTCCTGCCAGGGACCCCCCTACTCCCATTCCCAGCCAGAAGGCCAAGCTGAACCCGCCCCCGAGAAGGCATGAGGCTGCAGACAGGAACGGGCAGGCCTGGCCTGGGCAGACGGGACCCCCTGACAACCCCTGAGGCTAGCCCCACTCTGCAGGCCCAGGGCGTCCCATTCCCTATGGGGCTGAGGGGGCGCTGGCAGCAGGGATCAGGGCAGAGCCCAGCGAGCACTAGGCCCAGCTCCCCTTCCCCTCCCTCTGCTGTCCCAGGGGTTCATTGCTCAGCCTGTCTGGACAGGCTCAGGGAGGCTGGCCAGAGCTGCAGGCCCAGAGACACAAGTACACAGCTGTCGGCGGGCCGCCCCGCTGCCAAAGGGTGGGAGGGGGAGCCCAGCCTCCTCCGGCTCAGGGCCAGCCACTCAGCCTGGAGGGAAAGGCCCTGTTCCCCGCACTGGACATGGGGCCCTGCTGCTGGTCAAACCTGCAGGCCACCAATCGCCACCTCGGGGCCCTACATCACAGTGGCTCCAGTGGGTGCAGCCCTGCAGGGGATGGAGACAGAGGGCAGGGCTCCATGTGGCAACAGGACCCAGGGGGGCAGGAGCCCTAGACATGCACTCTGTGCAGCGGACAGGAGGGCTCCTTGCCCCGGGCCAGGAAGCTGCAGTGGGGGAGGGGACAAAGTCCTGGTATTCTGGGGGGAAATGGGACCATTTCACTGAAAGCAGGTTTCTGGTTGTGTTGCTCAGATGAGAACTTTTCCTTTTTAGAATAAATCTGCTTAAATATGTTAAGGACCAAACTTCCCATCTCTTCAAACCATGAAATAACCCAACCTGCTGAACCCAGCAAACCCGATCCCAAGGGAACAACCATCGGGGGAACTAGCCACGCGTGACCAATATGGCACAGTCAGTCACCGGCTGTATCAACAGCACTGGCCAGTGAGCCCAGGGCCATGCTATGGGGTGCAGGCGACTGACACAGGCGTGAGGCCCTGGCCTTGACTCCATCCCCATGTCTCCGCCAGGCCATCCCCAGGGCCCCCCCGGGATCTCACTTTCCCATGGACAACTGTATGCGTGGGGCACGGCCCCCGGGCGTGCACACGGCCCCCGGGCGTGCTCTCCTTGCTAGCCCAGCACAGACAGGCCCCATCGCCCATGCTCTCCAGCCTCCATCACCAAGTCCTGTTCCGAGCAGGCCTGGAGACGCAGGGCTCCGGAGCCAGTGTGGCACGTCTCCCCCACCACACGCACAGGGCCGAGCCATCGCTCAGGCTGGGAGATGACTGAAGGGCACCATGCCAAGCTAGGGCCCAAGGGAGCCAGGGATGGGTGCCAGACCCTGGTGCTGCAGGTGCCCTCTGGGTGGCTCAGCTCTGCGATCATCCGTCTGAGTCTGGGGAGGTGCAGCAGGGGCAGCTCTCGGCCCCAGGAGCCCACCTGCCCCGCCCTGGGGAAGTGTGGGAGGGCCGGGGGCGGGGGTCTGGGTCGGGCTGCAGGGAGCGTGACCTGCAGGAGACACTGGCTGCAGCTCGGCTTCTGGGCAGCGGCACGATGCCAACAGCCAGGCCAGTTATTAGGGATGGGGGTCACAGAGTCGGGGGAGTCAGGGCCCTGCACCCCCACTTCCTGTGATTCACCACAGACCAGGTGGTTTATTAGAGGTGACAGGAAAAGTCCAAACCAGAGCTCGTAAGTACAGACAGGACCCCTCAGTCAGGCCCTTCTGGGGGGCAGGGAGAATAGACCCCAGACCTAGGGGGCTCCCTCCTCTTCCCCAGCCAACTCCTCACTCCCAGCCCCTGCAGCGTCTCCCCACAGCCGCTCCCAGCTCTTCCCCCAGCCTTTGTCCAGTGTCCCGGGCAGAAGGTGTCACCTCTCCCAATCCCCCTCGCCTCAGGTTACAGCCTCAGGTATGGTCCCTCCCGGGAAGTCTCCGGTCCCCAATGCAGACAGCCCCAGGGAAACTCCCCGGTCAAATCCACCCCCCTCCCTGCTGTGGCACAATGGGAAAGCACCAAAAACATCTGTGTCCCACGCTGAGACACCCTGCCATGAGCGTGCCAGAGCCCAGCAGCAAGCGGGCCGGCGGCAGCAGGGCAGGGCAAACCGGGCCAGCTGGAGCCCGGGGCCACCACCCAGCAGTGGGGCTTCTCCAGCCCCCTCGCCAGGGCAGAGCCTGTGTCATGGGAATGGGCAGCCCAGAGCATGCTGGGTAAATGACTCTCACTCCAACACAGAATCCTAGAATCTCAGGGTTGGGAGGGACCTCAGGAGGTTCTAGTCCAACCCCCTGCTCAAAACAGGACCAACCCAACTAAATCATCCCAGCCAGGGCTTTGTCAATCCTGACCTTAAAAACCTCGAAGGAAGGAGATTCCACCACCTCCCTAGGGAACCCATTCCAGTGCTTCACCACCCGCCTAGTGAAAACATTTTTCCTAATATCCAACCCAGACCTCCCCCACTGCAACTTGAGACCATTACTCCTTGTTCTGTCATCTGGTACCACTGAGAACAGTCTAGATCCATCCTCTTTGGAACTCCCTTCCAGGTAGTTGAAAGCAGCTATCAAATCCCCCCTCAGTCTTCTCTTCTGTAGACTAAACAATCCCAGTTCTCTCAGCCTCTCCTCAGAAGTCATGTGCTCCAGGCCCCTAATCAGTTTTGTTACCCTCCTCTGGAAACTTTCCAATTTATCCACATCCTTCTTGTAGTGTGGGCCCCAAAACTGGACACAGTACTCCAGATGAGGGCACACCAATGTCGAATAGAGGGGAACGATCACGTTCCTCGATGTGCTGGCAATGCCCCTACTTATACAGCCCAAAATGCCATTAGCCTTCTTGGCAACAAGGCCACACTGTTGACTCATGTCCACCTTCTCGTCCACTGTAACCCCTAGGTCCTTTTCTGCAGAACTGCTGCCTACCCACTCGGTCCCTAGTCTGGAGCAGAGCATGGGATTCTTCTGTCCTAAGGGCAGGACTCTGCACTTGTCCTTGTTGAACCTCTTCAGATTTCTTCTGGCCCATGTGACAAGCAGGGAGGAGGGTGGACGTGATCTCAAGAGTTTCACTGGAGGGGGGAGGCTACTCTGAAGGGGACATACCTGGAGCTGTAACCTGAGATGAGAAGGGGGAGGGGGAGATGACACCTAGAGCCCGGGAAGTGAACAAAGGAAGAGGGAAGACGGCTGCAGGGTTTGGAGGGGGTAGAAGCTGGCTGGGGAAGAGGAGGGAGCCCGGATTTGGGGTCTTATCTCCCTGCCCCCCAGAAGGGCCTGACTAAGGGGTCCTGTTTGTACTGACAAGCTCGGAGTTGGATTGTGTTCCTGGCATCTCCAATAAACCTTCTGATCTACTGGCTGGCTAAGAATCACTGGGAATCCCAGGAAGTGGGAGGTGTGGGAACGGGACTCCCCCACCCCCTGCGACAGCCCAATCCTCTAATTCGTCTAGCATCTCCTCCCCTCTGCCCCCACCACCACCAGGTGTAAGCCCCGTAGCTTCCCCTTGCTGCTCAGCCAGCCCCCACCCAGCTTTACAGCCCCATTCCCTCTCGCCCCAGCATTACCATCAGCTACCCCCCACCCTGAGCTCTACAGGCCCCTGCCCATGCCCCCCGCCCCTGGCCCAGTATTAGACACACACCCACACCCCAACTCCCAGCTCCCTCACACCCAGGAGAGCAGCTCACATCCCACCTGGATTACAGTGGGACCCCCATGGATTATGGGGAGAAGAGTCCAGGAGTGGGATGGTTTCCAAGAGGCCAGGCCCCCCAGCTGGCACCGGACACACAGCTTGTCACTCCCCACACCCGCCAGGGGCAGGGAAGGGGTGACACCCGCTGTCCTTCGGTCTGCCTGCGGGTGCAAAGCCAAGGGGGCCGGCAGCTGGGAACCAGCTCTGTTTACGCTGCTGGCCGGAACCGGGGAAGGCGGATGAGAGCCGGAGGCAGCTGCCGAGCGAGAGCAGAGACACCTGGTGTGGGAGGGCCGGCTCCCCCACAGGGACGTGTTCCATGGGGCCTGCAGGAGGATGGCTCCTAGCACCAAACTAAGGGCCAGACCCCCAGGCCACAGCACCCACTCAGCCCCACAGTGCAGGAGCCACGTGTGCATCTCAGCTCCAGTCTGCTGAGCCTGGCCAGCAATATCCCACAGGTTCCCCACAGCCCTCCGCTCCCCTGTCCCCCAATACCCTGCAGCCCCCTCCTTCCCCTCCAATACCCCACAGGCTCCCCCCTGGTCCCCAATCCCCTGCATCCCCACCCCCCAGCCCACAATACCCCACAGCCCCCCTCCCTCTCAGTGAGACCTGGAGTCTGGCTCAGGGCCCAGCCATATTCTCCCTCCCACTCTGTGTGCACAGCTGGTGGCAGCCCTCCTCCCCAGAGCTAGTTGCACTTCAACAGTGTTCATCACACTGGAAGCAACTGTCAGCTACTTCTGGAGCAGCAGTCTGGCCTCGCTGGGCACCTGGCTGTCAGCGGGAGCAGAGCAGGCAGTGGGTGAGAACTGGTGGCCAGCAGGGGTAGCCACAGCGAAGCAGCTGGCCTGCCACCACTCCATTGCGAGGGAGCACTCGGCGTTCCCACGGCAGTCACCAGCCCCTTTGCACCCAGCCTCCCTGCACCGCCCAAACAAAGCAGGGATCTGGGGCCCTGGCACACACTGGGCCCCTGTGGGCACTGGCTCATGGAAGACTGGCCAGGGCATCATTCCTCGCCACACTGGGAACTAGCCCTGGGCTCCGGCGCACCGCCAGCGAGACCCATCCTGACAGCCCCCCACCTCCTTGCAGGAGAGATCTGGCAGCCCCCTCAAAACAGCTGGGAGCACAGCACAAGCTGAAAAGGTTTCCCTCCAGCCACTTCACCCACAGGCAAAATCTCCATGCCCTGGGCCAGTGCTGAGGAAGCAGAGAGTGGAGAGACCCTGGTGGGCAAGGAGAGCATGGCGGGAGGGGGAGGGGCATCTTGGAGGCAGCCCGACCCCCATCCCAGCGACGCCCCCTGCTCCCCACGGGGAGAGGGATGCGCAGGGGAAAGCCAGGGGCAACCACGGAGCCAGGCCTGCCCCTCCCCTCCTGGCGCCCCACAGCACAGCGGTGCCACAGGGCGACTGCAAGGCTCAGGGCCGGTGCACAGCCCAGGTTCCAGCTGGGGAAGGGACTTGCCGAGGGTCCCCCAGCGAGCCATGGTGGAAGAGGAACACCCCACAGGAAGGGACGGGCTGACTGGCCCTGCCCCACCCACTGCCAGATCAGGGCTTGCTGGGCACGAGGCAGAGACACTGGTGGGCGTCTGGCTCAGCTGCTCTTCCCCAGCCGGCGAGGGCAGTGCCCTAGGATAGGGCACTGGGTGCCCGACGCAGTGTGTTCCTTGGAGCCCCAGCTCTCACCCTTGGAGTGCTGGAAGGTGCTGGGCAGCGCAGGCACTCTGCCCCCCATGCCAAGGGCTGCCCCGGCCCCCAGAGCCACCCACCCAGCACCGCTGATTCATCGCCAAGCTGCAAGGTAGCACGCCACGCCGCCTGGCCTCGGCAGGCCCTTAACTCAGGGCTCTGTCTGCCCGTGAAGGATGGCGGCTTTCATGCGCACAAATCACCATCAATCGCCCCCAGGAGAGACACAGGGATGGGCCTGGGGCTCCCACAGAGCTGCCAGGCCCCATAGCTCTGCCCCCATGGGCCCTGGGCTCTCTCTACCCCTGCTTGGAAAGTGGTCATGGGAAGAGACTGGCGGCTCTGGAAGGCAGAATGGGATGCAGGGGACCGGCTGGTCAGGATCTGGGGCCTTTCCCCTGGAGACAAAGGACGAGCCCAGTGTTCTGGGTTTGGCAGAGAACTTGGGACCCCATGGCCCAATGCCCTGCCCAACAGACACCCCAGGACCCTGGGCCGGGTCCTCGGCCCACGGGCAGAACACAGTGGCTGGGGACGGGTCGACTCTCTGCCTGCCATTCCATGGCTCACTGCTCCATGGGAGCGATCACACCCTCCACCCAGCACACGCCCTGCCACCCCACAGAGATGGTGCATGCTAGGGGGCAGGAAGGGACCAGCTCCAAATACCTCCCCCAGACCCCAGCACAGCGATGTGTCCCCACTCCCAGCACGGCACCATGTGCCCCCGCCCGGCCCCCCAGCCCCACGCCACGTCCGGCTCCCCAGCCCCCAGCACAGAGCCACGTCGCCATGTCAGGCCCCCCAGCCCCCAGCACAGTGCCGTGTACCCCTGCCCAGGCCCACACCACGTCCAGCTCCCCAGCCCTCAGCACAGAGCCACGTCACCACATCAGGCCCCCCAGCCCGGCCGCAGGCCCAGGGGTCCCTACCATCCTTGCGGTAGAAGCAGATCTCCACCTTGCGCTCCTCGGAGCCCAGCAGGGCCTGCGTGATCTGGGCGGCGGCGCTGCGCTGGGTGCGGGGCCCGTAGAGGAAGTCGCAGGTGCAGGGTTTCTGCATGACCTCAGCCCGCGTGTACCCGCACAGCTCGCAGAAACCATCGTTGCAGTAGATCACAGCGCAGTTCTCCACCCGGGCGTTAGCGATGATGAACTTCCGGCCTGCGGGGGAGAGGCAATGAGGGGACGGGCGGCCGGCAGCGCGGCCATCCTTGGGGCTGGCCCCCACCCAGAGAGGGGCCAGGCTCCCACCCCCATCACGCAGACCCAGCCCAGGGCCAGCTCCTGCCTCCATCCAACCCTGCTGGGCTCTCCCCTCGGGGGCCAGGGCCGACGCACGGCAGAGAAGTGCAGCGTCCCTACCCGTTGGGGAGGCTCCATCTGCCACACCCTGCGGCCGTGCCCAGGAGGGACCCAGGGGTGCTGTGGATCCCACTGCTACCCTCAACGCTGGCACAGCGCCTGGGGCCGGCCCCACTGACTGAATTCCCAGCGTCCACCAGCCACCCTGCGCTGCAGATTCTGCCTCTGCATTGCCCGGCTCCCCTGGGAGCAGCTGATTCTGCCAGCCCAGCCAGCGCAGGAGGGAACAGCCTGAGCCAGGCCCCATCGCCACCCGCACCCCCCGCCTGCCCCCGCTGGCCTTCACACTGCTACAGACAAGCAGACACACTCCAGCCCCCGCCCGCCCGCTCCTCGCGGGTCACGGGTAGGGCCGGAGCCGCTCTGCAGAACCACCCATGGCAGAACCCCAAACCCAGCTCTGCCGGAGCCCCGCCGCCAGCCCCCAGCCCCCCGCTCTCCTAGCCCGGGGCCTTCCCTCGCGCCGGGCCGGGCCATGGCAGCCTCTCTGGCTGCTTGTTTACTCGCTGCGCGCTGCAGCTGCACGAGCCTTTGCAGTCGCAGACCTGCCACGGCAGTCGTGCCAGTAGCTGCACGCTGGGGATAAACAACCACGAGGCCTGGGGCCTGCAAGCCGCCTCCCCTCCCTGCAGGCGCCAGGCCAGGCCAGCTCGGGCCTCCCAGGAGCAGCTTCCTCGCTCTGGAGCCTGGGGTCTCTGGCAGGGGGAGCCGCCGCGGGCAGCGTCCTACCTGCACAGGTGGGGGGAGCAGTTCTCTGCTGGTGCCGGCCAGCCCAGCCTCTGCCACCGCTCCCATGGGGCATCCGCCCACAGCAGACACATCCCGACCCCTACCCCGCCCCCGCCCCAGCGCGAGAGGTGACCTGGGGAGAGCCGCCCCCCCCGTGCTAAGCTGAGACCGACTGACTCCTTCCAGGCACGGGCTGGTGGGGGGCAGGAGTCACTCCCGGCCCCCGCCCCCGGCAGAGCTCTCCACCAGCCCGGGCAAACACAAGCCCTTGGTCCAAGGCCGGGCTGCTGGCCCTGGCCCGAGACCGATTCTCCTGCAGCCCCCGCCCCGCCCCCCAAACACCAGCAGAGCTGAGCCCTCCTCAGAGTCACCTTCAGAGCACAGGAGGCGGCTCAGCCCCACCCTACAGATGGGGAAACTGAGGCACAGAGCGGAGACAGGCATCCAGCTCAGGCTGCCAGGCCCAGCCCCACAATGACCAGCTGTCCAGAAGGGATCTCCAGGCTGGGCACACAATCCGCAGGGGAGGGGTCTTCCGAGCACCCAGCTGCTCAAGTGACCCACAGCAGGGACCTCTCCCCAGCCTCAGCCTCCCGGGCACATGACCTCAGTCAGGACGCACAGAGCCAATTGCCCCTGCTGCTGACTCACTCACTGGGCCACACACCTCGCTCCTAGGCACACAAAACCGGGGCATCCCCTCGCACACACACACACACACACAGACACCCCCTCGCGCACACACACACACACAGAGACACCCCCTCGCACACACACACACACAGGGGCATCCCCTCGCACGCACACACACACACAGAGACACCCCCTCGCGCGC
>ML677454.1:116590-138778 GCA_007922305.1 Dermatemys mawii | reverse complement strand
CAGTTCAGTGACAGGCTGCTCCCTGCCTGGCCCCAGCCTGTGCTCTCACCTCCTCCATCAGACCTGGGGATGGGTCCTTCCCCTGCCTCGGGACCCTTCGCTTGCTCCTGGAGCCCGGTGCCCTCTCTGCCTCCAGCCCAGCCTCCAACCTGCTGGGCTCCACAGTCCCCCAGCCTGGGCAGCCGCAGGAGCCCAGGCCAGGCTGACAGGGTAGGACCCAAACCGGGGCTCCCCCGCAGAGGAGGCAGAACTGAGCCCATCCCAGGCCCACCTGGTTCTGCTCCATGGCAGTGGGGCTGTGCTCATCCCGCCCAGCAGCCTCCCCAGGAGTTGTAGCCTTTGGGGCTGGCTGCGGGATGGGGGGCAGCAAGGCTCTGGGTCTCCAGGGCTGCTGCTGGGCAGCTTTGCACCCGGCTCACCTCTGGGACGAAGTGGGGTTTTCTCTGTCTTGCCATGTTGCATGTGAGTCTTACTGTCCTACACTAACACTTTGTGTGCCTCAGTTTCCCTGTGTGCTGCACCAGTACTGTGGTGCATACAAAATGTGTAGGGGAAACTGAGGCACACATAGTATTCAGAGGAAACATTAAGAACAGTCCCACTTTGTCACACCAGGTGTATCTGCCTTCTCTCAGTGGGTCAGTTGTGTAGCTGAGGGTCCTTAATGGGCCACCAAGCAGGCCAGGCAGAGCTAACAGAAACTGGTCTGGGGTGTCACCCAGAAGCAGAGATACAGTTGGAGATACAGAAAGGACAGAGCCAATATTCATAACTTCAACTACAACAATGACACATGTATCCAGACAGTATAATCCCAACCAGCCAAACCATACACTGGTCTTAGACACCTGAGACAAAGTCAGGCCAGATGGCTACAGGGGAGTGTTAGAAGGCAGATATATTAGTCCCAGGTTAAGCAGATCACTTTTCCCTGGCTAAGATAATGGGTAGTTCCAGAACAAGCAGACACTTGCTGGAACCAATTAAGGCAGTCAGGCTAATTAGGACACCTGGAGCCAATTAAATAGCTACTAGAATCAATTAGGACAGGCTGGCTAATCAGGGCACCTGAGTTAAAAAGGACATCACATCAGTTTGTGGTGTGCGTGCGAGGAGTGGAGAGCGGGAGGGTGTAGGGCACGGAGAGCAGGAGGGTGTAGGGCATGGAGAGTGGGAAGATGTACTGCTGGAGGACTGAGGAGTACAAGCGTTGTCAGACACCAGGAGGAAGGTCCTGTGGTGAGAATAAGGAAGGTGTTGGGAGGAGGCCATGGGGAAGTAGCCCAGGGAGTTGTAGCTGTTACACAGTTGTTACAGGAGATACTCTAGACAGCTGCAATCCACAGGGCCCTGGGCTGGACCCTGGAGTAAAGGGCAGGCCCAGGGTATCTCCATCCCCCCAATTCCCTACTTGATACCAGAGGAGTTGACCTGCACTGTGGGTTCCACCAGAGGGGAAGGTCTCTGCGCTGTTCCCTGACCCACATGGTGGATCAGCAGGGACTGTTCTTACTCTTTTTCCCCATGCTGGCCAATGATGAGGTTATCCGAGTGAACGGCAGATTTGAGCCATGAAAGTGGCCAAACTGAGGGCTGCCATGAATCTCTGAGGCGAGCAAATCTGCCAATAAGCGCAGCACCCACCAACGAGGAGGAGGGACTTTGTCACACACCTGATGTGATCCCCTTTATATAAGATTTGGTGCCACTGCAGGACCTAGGATGCAACGACGATCTTTCTGGTCCCAGAGTGTGTCAATAACGTCACATCTCTGCCGGGTTCAGACACTCGATTAAACCCTCCTGTTCTACTCTGGCTGAGAGTCACTCAGGGCTACAGACCTGAGGGGGTGTCGTCCCCTTTGGGAGTGAAGGCCTCGGGGGTCCCAAGTGAGGGGACTCCCTGAGGGGCCCACGGCAGAGGCAGGGGTGCTGAGGCTCAGAGAGGGGCAGCTCCAGGAGGTATGGGGGCTGGACCCCTAAGAGAGAGTGGACCCCTGAGAAGGGCTGTCGCACTGAGGGGGGTTCCCCGCATGGACCGTATGAGGCCAAGAGTGGGCCCCACCTATGAGTCTGTGACAGGAAGCAAGACAAAGAGCGGAGGAGGAGCATGAGGGGGGGTGTCGGAGGCTGGGGGCCTGCCTGGGGGGACTGGACAGGTGGGGGTGGCTGGGAGTCTGTGTGTGGGGACTGGATGAGGGGGAATCCAGGGCGTTTGGCCCAGGATTCTCCAAGAAGGGCTTGGCTGCAAGTCATTGACATCTGTGATAACAAGCTCTGTTCTACGCCGTGGTCCTGACTACAAATAAACCTCTGTTTTACTGACTGGCTGAGAGTCCCGTCTGACGGTGGACTTGGGGGACAGGACCCTCTGGCTTACCTGGGAGCCCCACCTGTGCAGACTCACTGTGGGGAGCACACGGAGGGGCAGAGGGTGCTGAATGCTCCGAGGTCTGACCCAGGAAGGTGGAAGCTGTGGAAGCTTCTTATCCTGGAGACAGAGGAGGCTCCCCGGGAGTCCTGACTGGCTTCGTAGGAAGCAGTTCAGACCGTCGCCCGGGGACTCCGTGACAAGGGTCCCAGCTGTTCCCCCGCACTGGGCCCAGCTGCCAGGCCCGCCGCACGAGCTCTGCATCCCACTGGCCCTCCCTGAGCCCAGAGGGACATTCTAGCCCAGGGATGGGCAAATGTTTTGGCCCGAGGGCTACATTGGGGTTGTGAAACTGTATGGAGGGCCAGGGAGGGAAGGCGGTGCCTCCCCAAACAGCCTGGCCCCACCCTCTATCCAACCCCCTCCCACTTCCCGCTCCCTGACTGCCCCCCTCAGAACCCTTGACCCATCCAACCCCCCGCCCCGCTCCTTGTCCCCTGCTTGTCCCCTCCTGGGACCCCTAACTACGCCCACAGGACCTCACCCCCATCCAACCCAGTGCTGACGTCAGCTTTTTGGCTGCCCTAGGCGGCGAAGCCAAAAAAAATTCCCTGCTGCCGAGGACAGAACAAAAGCGGAAGAGCACAGGAGGAGTCGCCGCCGAAGACCAAAGAGGAGACAAGGAGTTGCCACCAAGGACAACAAAATGCTGCCCTACAGATTGTGCCGCCCTAGGCGACTGCCTAGGTTGCCTAGTGGTTGCACCAGCCCTGATCCAAGCCCTCCAGTCCCTGTCTCCTGACTGCCCTCATCCCATCCATCACCCCCCGCACCCCAACAGGCCCTTCAGGAGGATATGGAGGGTAGGGTCAGGATACAGAGGGACCTAGACAAATGAGAGGATTGGGCCAAAAGAAATTTGATGAGGTTCAACAAGGACTAGTGCAGAGTCCTGCACTCAGGATGGAAGAATCCCATGAACTGTTACAGACTAGGGACCGAGTGGGTAGGCAGCGGTTCTGCAGAAAAGGACCTAGGGGTTACAGTGGACGAGAAGCTGGACATGAGTCAACAGTGTGTCCTTCAGGCCAAGAAGGCTAACAGCATTTTGGACTGTATAAGTAGGGGCATTGCCAGCAGATCGAGGGATGTGATTGTTCCCCTCTATTCAACATTGGTGAGGCCTCATCTGGAGTACTGTGCCCAGTTGTGGGGCCCACACTACAGAAGGGCTGTGGAAAAATCGGAAAGAGTCCAGCGGAGGGCAACAAAAATGATTAGGGGCCTGGAGCACATGACTTATGAGGAGAGGCTGAGAGAACTGGGATTGTTTAGTCTGCAGAAGAGAAGACTGAGGAGGGATTTGATAGCTGCTTTCAACTACCTGAAAGGGGGTTCCAAAGAGGATGGATCTAGACTGTTCTCAGTGGTACCAGATGACAGAACAAGGAGTAATGGTCTCAAGTTGCAGTGGGGAAGGTTTAGGTTGGATATTAGGAAACACTATTTCCCTAGGCGGGTGGTGAAGCACTGGAATGGGTTCCCTAGGGAGGTGGTGGAATCTCCTTCCTTCGAGGTTTTTAAGGTCAGGCTTGACAATGCCCTGGCTGGGATGATTTAGTTGGGGTTGGTCCTGCTTTGAGCAGGGGTTGGACTAGATACCTCCTGAGGTCCCTCCCAACCCTGAGATTCTGTGATTCTATCCAACCCTCCATTACCCGTCTCCTGACTGCCCCCACCCCGCAAGAACCTACAACCCATCCACCCCGCCCTTGCTCTCTGTCCCATGACTGCCCCGACCCCTCACCACACCCATACCTAAACCCACACCCGCTGACAGGCCCCCAGGATTCCTACGCCCTATCCAACCACCCCCTGCTCCCGTCTCATGACTGTCCCCTGGGATTCTCTGCCCCTTATCCAACCCTGACCCCCCCTTACCATGCCACTCAGAGCACCAGGACTGGTAGCCACACCACCCAACTGGAGCCAGCCACACCACCATGCAGTCTAGAGCCCTGGGGCAGGCCGGCAGCTTTCACAGCTGCGTTGCCTGGCAGGAGCTCGCAGCCTCACTGCCCAGAGCGCTGGAGGCCCGGCAAGCTGAGGCTGCACGGGAGGGGTGACAGCAGGGGAGGGGCTAGGGGTAATCTCCCTGGCCGGGAGCTTAAGGGCCGCACAGGAGGGTCCTGTGGGCCAGATGTAGCCCATGGGCTGTAGTTTGCCCACCTGTGCTGTAAGGAGAGAGCAGACCCAGCGCCTGGCGTATCCCGGATGGGGACTCGCTGTGCCCTGGGCGTCGCAGGGAGCTCAGGGCCCCAAGGAAGCGCAGGGAGCCGAGGGGAAAGGCCGGCTCAGGGGGCTCCCAGAGCCCAGCCCCCTCGGGGCTTTGGGGCCAGCATCCACCCCTTGGGCTCTGTGCCTGCTGCTGGGGATTTGCTGTGCGCACTCTCTCCGTGGGGCAGCCATTGCCTCCAGCCATCGTCCCAGAGCTGCCCCTCATCTGTGACACTGAAGAGAAATGGGCCCTTCACATGATGGCTGGGGGAAACTGAGTCACATGTAGAGTTCACAGAACTTCCCCACTTGCTCCACGCCAGCCCCCACGTGCAGCAAAGGCCTCTTGGGACTTCTTGAGGGGTGTAAAGACCTCTTGAGGGGTGTACAGCTGGGCCCAGGGCGGAGCTGCTCCTGGGCGTGAGGGGTGTCCCCGGAGCCAGGGGAAGGGCTGCCCCAACCTGGGCCTTTCCCCTTTGCTCTGTGTTTTCAGGCTGCTGCTCCCCACTGGCCAGCTCCTCCACTGGTCACGGGCCCATGTTCCATGGTGACTGCCCCCCAATCACTGCCCCACTTGCTACGGGCCCCTCCCAGCCCCCCACTCTCCACTCCCATGCCATGGGGCTGGCACCTGCAGGGCTCCTGCCCTCTCGCTCAGCAGGACCCGGTGCCCACACTGAGCCGCCCCATGGCCCCTGTGCTCGGGGTTCGAGGTGATGCTGTAGTACATGGCTCTGTCCACTAAGGGGAGCAGCACCCAAAGGGAAGCGGTACCTGTGCAGCCGGGATCCCAGGCCCCAGGGGAGCCTGGTTCCCACCGGCTGGGCCGGGACTGAAGCTCCCAGCAAACGCTACACTGGGAAGGGACAGGGTCTGGCTGGGCACGGCCAGGCAGCCTTCGCCAGAGCCCTTTCCCGCTGCTCTGGGCCAGCTCCGGCCCCTGCCTCGGCTGCTTGGCCAGCACCAGGCAGGGCTGGCTCAGAGGGCTGGTTTCTGCCACGGCGGGTGGAGCACCAGGCACCCCGGTGTCTTCTAAGTCTCCTGAAGCCTGACTGGGGATCCGGGCTCGAGCTGTCCTGATGTCTGAGAGGTCTCAGCTGAGATCATGGAGCAGCTTCGCTCCACTCCACAGTCAGGCCTCCCGCCTCCCGCCAGCGAGTCTGCGCCCCCACGCTGGGCTACGAGCCCTCACTAGCCCTCTCTCATCTGCCCTCCCAACGGCCACTCCCCCGAATGGGATTTTCCTGGCTCCCAGCGGAGCAGAGTCACACCGGTGGAAAGGGGCACGGGAATTAACTTGCATACAGTGCAGTTTATTGAGAAGGAATGGCCCCTGCGGTAAGGGGTTCCATTAAGCACCTAACTCCGAGTTAGACAGTCAAGAGCTACAGAGCGATACGGGTCACAAGCGGGTCTGCGCTAGGCAAGCAGAGACAGTTGGTACCAATTCTATGGATGGCTGCTTCTCTCCAGCCCTCGAGTCTGTCTGGGATTCCCTGAGGCCAGGCCTCAGCTACCTGGAGCCCTTCGGGTCACCGTCCTCCTGGGGCAGAGTTTTGGCTGCTCTGTCTAGTGCCTCTTCAAGCACCGATTAAGGAATTTCCCCCCAACAGTAGTTTCATCTACACCCTTTCCTCAGCGGAGTCACACGTTACAAGCCTGCCCCACGGCCGTGGGGCAACTGATTTTTATCTCGTTAATACTTTAGAAGGAGACTGCAGAGTGGTGCCAAATGCACATTACCCCACGTTCACCCCTTTATCAGTCAGTCACTTTAGCCCCCTGCACGATATCCTACAACAGGGTCAAGATGCCCCGGGCCGGCCCAGGCCTCTCTCCGGATGTTCTACACGTGTTCTTCGGTTTCAAGGGGACAAATTTGCTAACCCAAAGATCAGTATAGTGTGAAACATGGCTAGAAAGGGTTAAACATCCTGCAAAATAGACAATCCTCACGGACATGTGGGGGATATGTTTTGTGTATTGATATATGTATAAGTAGGGTCAATAATGTAATCACCAGTCCTGGTCCAGGCTGTATTCAGATAGTTCAGAGATCAAAAGAACATCCCAGCATTAAAATGAATTGTAAACACGGGATATTTCGGTATTCATCTCTCTTTGAACTGTACTGTGAATGGGGGAGGAACAAGCAAATGGCCTTATGTTAATTTGTATAGCTAAGTACCAGTGATGGACCTCCTTCAAAGTCATCCTAATGACCTTTTGGTCCTTGAGGAAATCCCAACTTGTCAAAGAGGACATGAAATGGTATAAAAGATCCTTGGGTCCTGATTCTGTCATCTCAGATCAGCTTAGACTTCATCAGGGGAAGTTTGAGCCGCAAGACTGAGGTCCCAGTTATGCTGGTACGACCTAGTAAGGGAACTGTGGTGTTTGGACGTCTGAGTAACCAGTGAGGTAATAAAGAAGCTGTTTTATGCAAGTTTGGTGAATCTAAGTATTGGAATATCCTCCAGCTTTGGGAATTGTCTGCCCCAGTCTTTGCAGTTCACCCTAATTGAGTGACCACCGCTGGCTCCCCGCTAGGAGCCCAGTCACACAAGTGGACAGATTTGCTGACCCAAAGGTGAATATTGATCAGATGCGCAGCACGGAGCCAGTCAGCTTCTCCTCTTCCGTCTGCCTGATGCTAAGAGATGGATTCTGCTCCCAGAATCCTCTTTCGCAGTTCAGTCCTGCCGAGCCAGGTTCTCACCATTTGTTCATACGGCCGCACCAATTCGGCTCCAGCGCAACAGTCCCCCGTTCGATAGTCAGTTACCACAGATAATTGTAATATTGCATCACTCGTACCTGCAATTTGTTCGCTAACTATTAGATCATGTGTCTCCTTTTCTGGTTTTTATAAGTCTTCAAGCATTACTTGGCGACTTTTAGTACCATGATTCAATAGCTCAAACTTACACACTTTCACGCACTTTCTTTTTTTTACACACTTTCACACACTTACAAACTTACACACTTTCACACACTTTTTTTTTTTACACACTTTCTTACACTGTAAGAAAAAAGCTTGTTTTTTCTTACAGTGCTTACACACTTGGTAGCAAAACAGAAACATACAAGGAATAATGCTGCAGTTTTTGAACCGTAAAATAACATTGCCCATTTGACTCCATTTTATCTGTTACTCGACATACGACATTATACCGAGCCCACGTTTCAGATCTTATTTCTTCTACAGCGTTTTTGACAATTTGGTATTTTCGAGCAGGCGTTTCGCTTACTGATCCGCTCAGTCTGGGTGACCGTTCTGTTTGGTCTAGCGCGCCTTGATTAGTTGGGATTTTCACAGCCCAGTTTGTATCAGTTCACTTTGGATATTCACCACCAGCCAGTCCATAGGAGCCTGTTTATTTTTCCCGGTGCTGGCATCCATTGCCTGGTACAGTTCTTGCTCTAAGTGACTCGATGTGAGTTCTGACTGTTTTGCACAAATATTGTGTGGGGCCTAGGGTGACCAGATGGCTGGATTTTATAGGGTCAGGCCTGACATTCGGGGCTTTTTCTTATATGGGCACCTATTACCTCCCCACACGTACACACACTCATCCATGCTGTCTGCTCACTCTAGTGGTGCCTTAGCTTTCCTGCGGGTTGCACCAATGCTTAGGGGGTAGGAACACGGGCGTGTGACTTGCTAAGACCCATGGGGGCAGAGAAGGCTACTCCAGTTGCTTGCACATAAGCTATAGAAGGTGCCTTCGTAAGCTAAACCCTAGGAGGAGGGATGTGACCAGCTGCCACTTTGCCTGGGCAGTGAGCGGAAGAGGAGGAGGGGCAAGGGGCGTGTTGGAGGTCCGGTTGCTAGAAGCTGGGCAGTCCGTGCTTGGGAGAGAGGTGAGGGGTCCGAGATGGATTTGGCTAGAAGTTACCAATTCCCAGGCCAACAAGTCCGTTCACACTGGGTCCCTGTAACTGATAAACCCTGGTTTTACGGTGTTGTCTGAGAGTTATGGGGAGGTGACGTGCAGGGGCCGTTGGCTTCCCCAGGAGCCACACCCAGGCGGACTCACTGCGGGGATGCCAAGCGCTCCAAAATCAGCTCCAGGCAGCAGTGTGAGGGGAGGCATGGCTCACCAGGGCCTTGACCGGCATTTTAGGGCATTGAGCGGGTGAGTCTGTGAGAAACTGCTGGTTATTCACTCCTCAGGGACTAAGATTACAGAACTCTTACGCTTTGATTCCTTGTGCAGAGCTACACTGTGATTACAATCGGGAATTAACCATTTCAGAACACTGGGATGTGCTGGTGCATGAACCCACGTTTATCCTTCTGTGTACTACAGATCGTCCCATAGGAGGGATGGCATCTTACAGCACGTTTATGTTACGGTTCTTCTGTCTGGACACTTTACATACAGGTTTAGTACCAGAGCCCAGTAGACAGGAGTTCTGTGTGCACCACTTACCGGACTCCACAGGGGCACATTTCCGTGTTCTCAGTGGTATTCTGCAGTTTGACTCTTGAGCCTGTGTTCACGACTGGAATGTTGGGTTTGGTTTTAAACCAAGCCCCTTGAATGATCCGTTCTTGGGGTGCTTGTGTCCGATGGTGCTGGGTTCTTTCTGTACATGGGTCCCACAGTTCCCCAGGGCTGGGGATTAATTGCTGGGATATGTTGGTCCCCAGTGCAGATGCACCATTTGTTACACTTGAGGTCTCTCAACACCTTCTGTTAGTGGATTTCATTCCTTCTTAACTACTAAGCAGGGCTTCCTGGAACTTCAGGCCACCCCTTTGGGGCTATCTCTGCAGTTAATCCCTGTTCCCACACACAACTACATGCCCTAATTGGTACATTCCCAGAGTGCCTTTTATGGCCTCAGACAGATTGTTACCATGGAGTGCCAGATTTCCCCAGCTTCCACCGTCTTCCTTTTTATCATCCCCTTTACCGGGTTTAGCAGCTTGATATTCCCTTTGTACAGTTACCTAGATCGACGTTTATTTTATTCCCTCGTAGTTTGCTTTCTTTTAGCCTCCCCCCGACCCCTGGCCTTTGATCCTAGTGAAATAAATGCTGCTAGAGTAAACATTACCAGCAAAACACTAACATGACTTGTACAGGACTTTTTTGCAAAGATTGGTTTCAAGTTGTTGCCTACATTAAGGTTTTCTTTGGCTAGGACGTTGATTAAATCTGCACCATTATCTATATCCCCATGCTGGAATTTAGACTTCCCAAAAGCTTTTTTAGAAAACTTTCCCCTCCTACGCCCAGAGGCTGCTTTCAGATACTGAGATTTTCCTACACTGATAGGATATCAAAATCAGGAAGCCTACCACACAACCAGTGAGGCCACTGGGTAATTAAGGTCTCTTTCTCAGAAGGGTAGCCGTATTAGTCTGGATCTGCAAAAGTGACAAAGAGTCTCATAGCACCTTACAGACCAGGGTAGGCAACCTATAGCATGGGTGCCAAAGGCGGCATGTGAGCTGATTTTCAGTGGCACTCACACTGCCCAGGTCCTGGCCACTGGTCTGGGGGACTCTGCATTTTAATTTAATTTTAAATGAAACTTTTTAAACATTTTAAAAACCCTATTTACTTTACATACAACAATAGTTTCGTTCTATATTATAGACTGATAGAAAGAGACCTTCTAAAAACGTTAAAAATGCATTACTGGCACGTGAAACCTTAACTTAGAGTGAATAAATGAAGACTCGGCTCACCACTTCTGAAAGGTTGCTGACCCCTGTATAGACTAACAGATGTATTGGAGCATATGCTTTTGTGGCTGAATACCCACTTCATCAGATGAATGTCTGACATGCATCTGATGAAGTGGGTCTTTGCCCTCGAAAGCTTATGCTCCTAAACATCTGTTAGTCTATAAGGTGCTACAAGACACTTAAGGTCTCTTTAGCAGCTTGGAACACCCCAGAAGAAGAAAGCCAGTAAAGAAGAACTAAAGAAATTTGCATTCATCTTTACAGTTAAGAAATCATAGTAAAGATTAGTTTACTAGAATTCCTTGAGGATATAGACAAGGTGATTTAGTGAATATTATGTACTCAGATCTTCAGAAAGTCTTTGAATCCTTATTGAAGGTTTTTAGGCAAAGTGAGCTGTTATAGGATAAGAGAAAAAATTCATTATGGATCAATAAATGGTTAAAAGATAAGAGACCTAAGGCAAGAATAACTGGCTAGTTTTTAGAATGGAGAGAGGTAACCAATGGCATTGCCCCGGTCTGTACTGGGAAAAGGTAACACTGCTAAATGATCTCTATATTTAGAAGGCAAATAATGAAGTGGCAAAAATTTCCAGATGACCCAAACCCTCAAGATAGTCAAGTCCAAAACAGACTTTAAAGAGGTGCACGCGGGTTTTATAAAACTGGGTGACTAAGCAGATGAAATTCAATGCTGACAGACGCAAAATAATGCACGTTGGGAAAACATAAATTTCCAACTACACATATAAAAGAATGAGGTTTGAATGAGCTGCTACCACCCAAAAGAAAAAAGGTTCTGGAATCACTGTGTATAGATCCCCAAAAACATTCACTTAATGTGCAACAGCCATAGCTGAAAAAAAAGGACTGAAAATAATCAGGGGTCTGGAACAACTTTATATAAGAAAAGATTAACAGGGCTGGGACTGTCCAACTGGGAAAAGAGATAACGAAGGGGGATACAATCGAAGTCTATGAAATCCTGACTGTCATTGAGGGAGAGCGTTATTTACTTATTTTTTTATAACACAAGAACTAGGGGTTACCAATTAAGATTGCTAAACTGTAGGTTTAAAATAAAGAAAAGGAACCCATGGAACTTCTTGTCTGGAAATGTTGTAAAGGCCAAGACTAGAACAAGGTGATTTTTGTTGTAAAAGAAAGAGAGAAATTCCTAGAGGCTATTAGCCAGGAGGGGCAGGGATGGTGGGGGTTCCTCTGTTTGCCAGAAGCTGGGAATGGGCTATGATGATTACTTGGGAAGACTTTGTAGCACCTTAGAGACTAACCAGTTTATTTCAGGTTTAAGAATAGCAGCCGTGCTAGTCTGTGTCCATAAAGAAAACAAGGAATATTTGTAGCACGGTGTCAATTTTAAAACAGAAAAACTTCCAAAACAGACTCCAACGAGAAAATGAGGAACTGGAATTAATTTTCAAATTGGACACAATAAACCAAGGGCTAAACAGAACTTGCGAATGGTTCGCTCATTACACTAATTGATTGCATTTCCCTAGTTAATTTACCTTCAATAGTTGTTCTCTCTCCTGTCAGACACAGATATCCATTTCAAAAGGTTTCTTTTCTCCTGCTGATAATGGCCCATCCAAATTAAACAGCCTCTTAGAATTGGTATGCTAATGTACAACCCTTTTTTCACTTTCTGTGTGTATAAATGCATCTTACTTCTGTTCCATTCTATGCATCCGATGAAGTGGGTTATAGCCGACGAAAGCGTATGCTGAAATAAACTGGTTAGTCTCTAAGGTGCTACAAAGTCTTCCTCGTCTTATTTACGGATATAGACTAACACAGCTGCTAATCTTAAACCTGTCATGATGATTACTTGGTCATTGCCTGTTCTTTTGCTTTTCTCTGAAACGCCTGGCATTGGTCACTGTTCAAAGACAGGACGCTGGGCTAGATGGCCCTTAGTTTGACCCAGCCTGTCTTATGTTTGTGCCCCTAAGAAGGGTGCTCATTGTTTTGAAATTGGAGTAATTTAACAATCTTCTGGCTTTTCTTCAGACGGAATCCTGGAGCACAGACAGGTTTAGAAATCACATCGCCAACGAGCAGAGCAAATTTCACAGCTTACTTCTTGCTTCCATACATTTATAGATTAACCTGCAAAAACCTTAGGGTGACCAGATGCCCCGATTTTAGGGTCTTTTTCTTATATAGGCTCCTATTATTCCCCCCACCATCCCGATTTTTCACACTTGCTGTCCTGTCATGAAGGCCTTGAGCGCTGGCAAACCACGCTCTATAAACTTCTGAACGCTTGTTATCTCTCAAGGTCTAGTAGTAAGCTTAAGCACTGGAAAATCACAGGCACGCTTGTCCCTCTAGCTGTCCACGAGGTAGCCATGAGGAGAGCTCTTCTTTCACCACCTATCACAATGAAGTAAACAAGCCTATTTATCACTGTCATATACGCCTTACAGCACGTTTGTACTTAATAAAAGCGGCAAGCTGGGACTTTCCCAGGTCGCCTCCTTCCGCAAGCTGTCTCCGTCTGTTTCTTCCCGACACTGTCACCCCAAAAAACATAAGCAAACAAAACAGAAACAAGACACACAAGGCCTCTAACCGAACCTTATAGGTTAGTACGTACTGTGCATTCATTTCTGAAAATTGTTCTATTTAGTCCCTTGGCAAGTGTAATGGGATTTGATGAGAATGTTTTACACGTCTCCATCCGGAGTGGTTACTAAAACTGCCATGAGACTGGCCATATACTTATCTGTTAGCTGGAAAGGGTTTCCATTATATCAGGATTATTTTACCTTTGTTTCCCAATTTTAAGCATTCCTGTGTTTTCTATTTTTCACTGATATTTTAATTAGTCCTTTGGCTCTTCCTTTTGATTGTGTTGATTTCTCTGTCCAAATGTTTTCCAATGTTTGCATCAAATTTACCACCCAGATCTTCTTCTGTACCTGTTCAGGCATTTGTTTCTTTGGGGTTAACAGGAACTCCAGAGTTCTTATAATTTAGCCTGTTATTAATTCAAAGACGTAATAACATAACCAAGAAACAATTAACAAATAACAAATTCAGCACAGAGAACCATTTAGCCCTGGTCACTGCTCTGGCCATTATAGTTCCAAGGTTGACTGCAATGGGGTAGATTTACAATTATATTTTGATAATATAATCATGGTGTCTCGGTGTGTGGGGAGTCAGTTGGAGTCACCCCCACTCCCTGTAATTCCCCTGGACTCTCAGCCAGCCAGTAGATTAGAAGGTTTATTAGGGGTCACTGGAACATGGTCCAAAGCAGAGCTCGTAAGTACAGACAGGACCCCTCAGTCGGGACCTTCTGTGGGGGCAGGGAGATGAAACCCCAGGCCTGGGGGTCTCCCTCCTCTTTCCCAACTCCTCACTCCCGACCCCTGCAGCATCTCTCCTCAGCCTTCCCCCAGCTCCTCCTCCAGCCTTTGTCCAGTGTCCCGGGCAGAAGGTGTCACCTCTCCCAACCCCCATCCCAGCTCAGGTTACAGCCTCAGGTATCCTCCCTCCAGGGAAGTCTCCCCTTCCAATGCAGACAGTCCCAGGGAAACTCCCCGGTCAAATCCACCCTGTCCCCGCTGTGTCACACATGAGATGTCATCCGGTTTCTGTACAGGCCAGACTGGGAAGTTGCTGGGGCTTTGACATTTCACTACCTTGTGCTTTTAGATCCTGCGACAGGTTTAGTTTGTCAACATGGCGAACAGCATCTGTGGATTGGATCCTGAGGAGCTGGCTTGACACCATTTTGTCCACTGTCTGGACCGTGGCCTTTTCTTTTAGCCCAAAGCATGAGAAATTCTCCTATCCACTGACTGTCTCGCTTTCCAAACCCTCCTGAAACACCCTGGTTCTTAACAGGCTCTTTCTTCACTACCAGCCTTTTGCCACAGGGCTCATTCACTTTTCCTGTTGTACCGGATCTGCTTCTAATATCGCTTCCTCTATGGTGCTGCTACAAACCACCGATTTGTTTAAAAGTTAGTTTGATTGACTACCCCCGGCAGGTGTTTTAATACATAATGTTGCCTTGGTCCTGTATTCATTATGTCAGGAACCATTATAGGTTTCCTTCTGTCCCCTCTTTCCGCGAGGTGGGGCTGTAATTTGGCTACTAACATTTACCTTTGGGGACAGGGGTTGCTAAGGGCAAGGCATTTTTACTGCAATGTGGAGCCAGCTGGACAGGGAGCAGCCAGTGACATCAGAGCCAATTCCGGGATAACAAGCCGTAAGATCTTCTGCACCTGTTCCCAGGCTCTCAGCAGCCTCAACTCCTGTGCGCTCGTCCTTCCCATCCAATCAAGAAGCAGCCAGCGAAGTCTTCCGAGGCTGCCCATCCAAACGGGCCGTCTCTGCCCCTCTTTCCTGAAGAGGAGCCCACACCTGTGCTTGCAACGATCCCCCGCTCACAGTCACGTCTCCGACCGTCCCGTCCTCGGCCTGCTCCTGTCTCATTGCAGCCACCACGTCCCAGAGCCGTGTGGCTGGAGCCGTCAGAGCAGAGAACTACCTGCTCCACCTCCTGCCCTTCCTGCCTCCCGAGCTGCTTTATTCAATTCAGGCTCTTCTCGAGCCGGCCAGGATCCTATGGACACCTTACGCCATCTGTAGCGGGGCAGCGACTCATCCCTGCGGCGCCTCCTGCTGGTCGTCCAGGGAATTAGCGATTCCAGCCTCCGGAGCGCCCCCTGCAGGCCGATGTCCTGCTTGCCGCTGGTCCCGTGTCCCTCCTGGACCCTGGTGCCCTCGTCCCTGGGGTGCTGCACCCCTGCAGTACCCCCACAGTCTCACTGGTCTCCCCTCCCCAGGGAGCCCCCACCCCCATCCCCACCTTGCCTCAGCATAGGGGCTACTGCCAGTCACCATCGAGCCCCCGTTCACTGGGGCGGGCTGCAGTCTGTATCAGCCAGTCATCACAGGCAAGTAGGGTTTGGCCTGCTGCCTCTGCCTACCGGCGGGCTGCCCCCTGCAACCCCGGTACCCCTTTTTGGCTGTCTCCTAGGCCCTGCAGCCTGAGGCTTTCCAGGCTGGAGCTCCCCAGCTCTTCTTGCCACTCCCAGCCCTGCTCCACTCCGGGTACCCCGTCAAGCTCCCCAGCAGCCAGGCCCGTCTGCCTCCACAGCTAGAGGAGACTCTGTCTCTGTTTCAGCTCCTGGCTTCCCTGCCTTTATCTGGCCAGCTGGGTCTGTTTGGGGCATGGCTTGCCCCCATGGTCTGTTTGGGGCATGGGCTTGCCCCCAGCCACAGCCCTGCCCTGGGCTGTTTTGACCCTTTTTCTTTGGAGCAGGGTAGCCACCCCACTACACCATCCTAGATGAAATCCGTCAGCGGTTTCTCCTCCATTTCAGCCAGGGAGCAGACCCACCACCACCTCGTACAACAGGCCATAGCAGAGCCTCCTTCCTTCAGAGCTGTCCTGCTCAATTCAGAGGGTCTGACCGTGCCAGGCTACCTTCTGGATAACGCCATCTCTGTCCCCTTTGGAGTTAAACTCTGCCTCGATTCCTGCCAACAAAGCCGTTCCTCCCATAGGGCCAGCACAACTTATTATCAGTTCTCTTAAGTCTTCCAGATCAAAATGTTTTCTAACCATGTATCCCAGCAGCCAAGACAAACATGGTCTCTTAGTTAGAGTCCGTTTGTCTAGCCAGCGCCTGTTTTTTAGTTTTAGTCAGAGGCTGATTTGCTGAGGCATTTTTGCTCTCAGTACTGGCTGGGCTGCTGGAGGCCTGGAAGAGGTTCCTCTTCCCCCGGTACATTTCTTCTTCCCGGACATGGATGGGTTCAGGCTGTTATCCACGGAGCCTCGGTTACCTTTTATGGACAGCAGTTTGCAAGTCCTGCTTCAGGGTTTCATTCTGCAAGTTTCGTTTTTCCAGTTCCTGTTCCAAACTTTCTTGTACATCTTGCTCCTTCACAAGCTTCTCTCCAGCACAGTACATAGCACAGCGGACACGTGCTGCTATTTGGCCTGTCTCGAGAGCATAACACTTTCGATACGTCAACAGCACGTTGTTCAGAACGTCCTCATGCAGTGTGCAGACTGCAGCAGGCAGATGTGGGTCAGACCCCCACCTTTTAAATACCTGTCTTAACAAACACTCATCAGCCACACCTGGAGGCTTTGGGGCAGCCCCCTCGTCCTCTGGTTTGACCCCCTTCCCCGTCTGTGTTTGTGAAATTTCATTGACACTAGGAACAACCAAAACAACCCCCACACCAGTATATTTCCCTCTCCCAGTACAGTAACTCGGTCTGGTCCCCCGAGCAATGATTAATACGAGTCAGACCTGATTCAGAACAATATTTAAATGAGTTGGTTAACACCAGTGATTAAGGACACCAACCTCCTCAAAGGCCACCAGTTCAGAAAACAGTTTGATTCAGTTTAAGATCGTTTTTTCTTTGACATGACAGTGACCATCCTCTGCTCCCAAATATTGGCACCAAGGGGCTACTGCCCCTGAATGGCTCTTTAATGGCTCCGAGTGGAAAAGGTGCACAGGAATTAACTTGCATACAGTGCAGTTTATTGAGAAGGAATGACCCCTGCGGTAAGGGGTTCCATTAAACACCTAACTCCTAGGTTAAAGTGACAAAGAGTCCTGTGGCACCTTATAAACTAACAGACATTGGAGCATAAGCTTTCGTAGGTGAATATCCACGTCGTCAGATGCATGCAGTGGAAAAACACATCAGACAGGCTGCCTGGGTCTGAATGGATGTTTAGGCAGGAACAGACCAGAACAGTGTTTAGAGCATATTCTGGTCACCTTTTATTTTAGGGTAAGTTTTCATGACAGTGTTTGCTGTAAGGTCTTGTTTCTTATCTGCACTGCAAACGAAGTTGTGTAAGGTTCTTTTGTAACCAGAGAACCCTTCCTAAAGTGTGATCCTCTCTGAAAGTCTCTGGATGATTGTTTGGGGTGAGCGAAGGACGTGGGCACGGTTAAGGATGAGTGTGAAAGCCACACAAATGCCCAGATGGTCCAGAAGAAGTGAGAGACTTGGAGACGCAGCAGGAAACAATCGGAAAACATCCATTGTATCGACACTAAACGAGTTAGCAGCTTTGACAACCTCCGAAGTGAGGCAAACACCCCCGAAGCGGAGACAAGAGTTAAGAGATAACAGCGGAAAACCCCAAGATTAACCCCACTTAAGGACTGATGATTACAGAACGACACTGCAAAACCCACAGACTCAAATGCCAACTTACAAGCACAAAGCTGGGCTGTTTTGCCATGAGACTCCGGGCTCAGTCCTGCAAAGCCTCGGCGCGTTGGATCACGACCAACAGAGCCCAGCTCCTCCCTCGTGCTCAGTCTAACTACTCATCGGATTGACTCGAGCTACGACAGAGTGGGAACCATAAAACCATCTGCACGGCGCGTGTGTGCATGGGATTAAATGCACATGCTAACGGGTGTATTTTCAATAAACGCAGCGTGCTGCCTTTTCCCCTGAAAAAGATCCCATGTGATTCTTATAAGCATGACACACACAAGGATTCCTCCAAGAGACTGTCCCCAGGCTGGGCCATATCACCGACCCTGCGGATCCAGAACAGCTGGTGGCAGTGGTGGGATGCTGACTCCACCAGGAGTACTTTGCAATCGGTGGTGTACAGTAGTAAAACAAGAGTAGCCAAAGGAAACAGCAGGACAATGGTGTGTAACCGCCTCCCTACGGACACACAGGCCGGGAATGGAGACAGGGCCAAGAGCTGGGAAGCTCCTCAAGGCGCAGCTGGTGGCTCTGCTGGAGACGGAGGATCAGTCCAAGAAGCCGGGTCCACAACTAGGCAGGGCTCCCAGAGTGTCCAAGAGGGACAGAGGCAGCAGCCGGACTCCTCCAGAGCCAGTTCCCCCTCGAGAGATCTGCATGGCAGGAGTTGGAGCTGAAGGCAAAGGAGGTAGGTGGAGAGCCAGAGACCGACGGACACGGACAGGGGCGAGCTGAGAGCAGGGGCAGTGGAAGCAGGAACTGGAGCTGGAGAAGCCGAGGGGCAAGAGGCCCCACCGAGGTGTATGTGGGGAAAAGCCCCAGTTGGGGCCGGGGGGGGCTACAGGTGCTGGCCTCCCTGCCTGTGGGAAGTCCTGGGATTTGAACCAGGCTGGCCCTGCGGACCGGCTCCGCTGTCTCACCCCCTTGCTCAGGCCCATGGCCATAGGGCGGGAGAGGGGTTAGCCCCCCCCAAAAGGGGGTGTACGCGCCGCCCAGGCATAGAGGTGCCCAGCCAGGCAGACGAGGTGGAGACAGGGGACCATGAACTGTTCACAAAGGCTCCGGAGCCCAGAGGCTCATGGGAAACGTGTTGGGGGTGGGTGCAGAAGACCCTGGGGTGACTACACAGAAGCCAGCAGCCTGCTGGGAGAATCCCTCTGCAGATGGGGGGCGGGTGCCGCGCTCACCACGCGGTGGGGTTTGGTCAGTGAGATCTGGCCCCACGAGCGGCTAGCGGGCAGGAGCCCAAGGAGCCGTGCCGGGCAGGCCGACTGGTAGAGCAGGTTGAGGGTAGTAGGTTTGGGGGATGAAAAACCTCAATGGAACTGGCCTAAGCATGGGGGCTCCCCAGAAGTGGGGGAGAGGCAAGAGGAGCCGGACCTCCATGGAGAGCTGAGCTGGGATGTTGGTAGATGTGGGTGCAAGGATGGCTGGTGGGTGACCCAGGGGCCCCATGAAGGGTAATGCAGTGAGGGCCTGGGATAGAGGGGCTCAGTGACACACCCATGTTTGATAAAAGGGGCCCCCTGCAATAAATTCCTCCTGGCCTTGCTTAACTTCCTTATCTTGTACAAATATTCTTGCCTTGTTCCCTCTCCTGCTCTTTCTCTGCTTAACTGAGTAACCGTAGAAACCAGTTTGCACAAGGTCAGCCTGAGATGATACAGGAGACGTACCTAGTGTCTTTCCTTTGTCTGTCTTGAACCTATAAATACTGATGTGTGGGTCTAATAAAGCTGCCACATGCCTCCGAAGCTACTAGCCTGAGGGGGGTGCGTGCCCTTTGATCAAAGTTACTTGGCCTCAGTGTGTTTCTTATATGGTCTCTGACAGTTTGAGCTACAGGTCCGACACCGCACTACCCGGGTGTTGGAACGGTGAGTAGGACAAGCTGATTTTTACCTAACACCCAGGCCGTGGTGTGTGAGGGATCGTTGTGGGGAAGCAGCTGGCTCGTTGGGGCATGTGGGGAAACAGATGGGGCCCCCGCTCTAGTCCCAGGGCCGATTGGACTCTCCTGGGCTCTGTGCCCAGGCAATGGCAGGGGGCGGTCAATGGGGAGACAGGCCTGGGGTGGGGAGATTCGGGGGCAGAGAGACCCCTTGCTGCTGAAGGGCGGTGACCTGGGGGAAGGGCCCAGGTGTGGCGCCCAGACCCCTGGCAGATGGGGATGGGGGCTGGTAGTTGGGGATCGCCAGGACACCGCTGGGACTGACTGAGTCACTGTGAGACCAGCCCAGGGTCGGCCCCGCGCCAGCCAGGGGGTGTCCCTGCAAACCCTTGGGGGGGAACAGGGCAGCTGTGCTGACGTCACTGCTGGGGGGCCCCCAGCTCCCCACACAGACAGGTCACACAGGCTCAGCTGAAAGCTCCTGGGGAGCGGGGCAGAGACCCCCGCCGAGTGTAGGCAGATTCAGGCTGGGCAGCCCCACGGCCAGCTGGGCGTGGCCTGTCGGGGGGGGGGGGGAAGGGGCCCCAGGGGGGTAAAGCAGCGGGGGCGGGGGCACTGCTGGGTACAGAGACTCCTGTCCAGGTGGCCACTGGCCCGGCTGTGGCGGGTTCTGACTCAGCCCTCGCGGACATGGGGCAGAGAGAGCTCTGCCCTGGGGCGAGGGGAACTGGGGAACGGGGGCTCCATGTGGGGCATCACCCTGGCCCCCAGCTTCCCCAGTCCCTGGGGCACCAGAGCCAGCGCTAGGGCTGGGTCAAGTCCCCGTGCTCTGGGGTCACTCCGCAGGACCGCGCAGGGGGCAGGTGACCCCCGGAGGCAGGTGACTTGCTGCCCCCATCACAGCCTGGCAGGCGAGTGGGAGGGGCCGTGGCAGGACCCCAGCCCAGTGTCAAACCCAAAGGTTTTGGGGTGACAAAGGGCGGCGGACGGGGGTGGATGAAAACTCCTCCTGCGCCCCCTGCTGGTGCCCTCGATCCGCTCAGAGCTCAGGGTGGACGTGACCCTGCTCCGAGCTGTGTGTTGGGAACCGAGGCTGAGTGACAGCACCCAGGGGGCAGGAAAGACCCTGCGGCCCGGGGGGGTCGAATTTCCCCCCGTCGCTGGTTAAAAGGAGCCTGCTGAGTACTGCCAGTGGGAACTTTCAGTATTTTTTATGACCCCTCTGTGTGCCTCAGTTTCCCCTAAACCTTGTGTTGTTGCTCAGGGGGAGGAAAAAGCCTGGCTTGCTGTCAGGGCGGGGCTAAGGACCAGGGGTGTCTGGGTCACCTCCCTGTCTGTGGGGGAGGGAGTGTTGTGAAAATGACCCAGATGAACAATGGGGCCAGCAAGACAAAGGCAGCTGCAGGGACTCAGGGAGTTCCTGGCCCGGGCAGTGGAACAAAGACCAGAGGGGGCGGGTCCCTGTCAGCCCCGAAGGAAGCTGGGGGCTCTCACCTGGGGTCTGCCCAAGTAGTCCGGACCCACAGACCGAGCTTGGACCAAGGGTTCCCTCCAGCCAGGCTGGGCTCAGACCCCACAGGCTGAGTCCGGGCGACTGACAAACCCGGCTGCTGGGCCTGCGCTGGGCGGGGGTCACTGCAGGTCCGGGCTGGGCGCGTCGGTCCCCGCGGAGCGGACGAGGCTCCCCCAGAGCCTGGCTCTGTGGGACTTGCTGGCGGAGGTCGCGGGGGGGAAGCAGGAGAGCTGGAACCCAGAGGCTGAGTCTCAGAGGTGGGGAAGCTGCGTGGCCGGCCTTGGAGGGGGACCCCTGGGGTAGGGCAGCTGAGGGCTGTCCCCAGAGGCTGTCTGCAGGCCCAGGCCCAGCACAGAGCTTGTGGGTCCATGTGTCAGGGACCCACAGGGGCGGGGCTGCGCCCCCAGCTTTGGAACAGGCTCTGGGAGGCCCCTTCTCTGTGCCAGCCCCCCTGGGGGTCCCGCTCTGCCTCCAGGGTGAGCCACGCGGCCTCACCGCCCCCTAGACTGGCCCTCGGGACCTGCAGCCCCCTTCCCCCTCCTCCCCGTGAGAGCTTCCCCAGAAATGGCCCCTGAGGAGACTCGGCCACCGGCAGGGATCAGGGCCCCTCGCCCAGCCCCCGCAGGGACCCCCCAGTGCAGGCCCAGCCAGATTCAGTCGTTAGCTGGCACCCGGCCTAGGGGGCCCTTAGAGCAGCCCCGGGGCACTGGAGGGTGAAGCAGGGTCCATCCCGGCCAGCCCCGAGCCCAGCCTGGCTGTGGGGAACCCCCGGGTACGGCTCTGTCTATCTGTGCAGCCCCCTTAGTCAGACCCCAGGTGGGCCCTGATTTCTTCCCGTGACCCCATGTAACCTCCACCTCAAACCCCCCCCCCCCGATCCTTTGGTCAAAAGCTGGGGGCAGGAGGGCGGGTTCCAGATCTCTCTGGTCTGTGGCAAAGTCCCAGTGCTTGGATTTGCCACGGACGTGGGGCTGGAGCCCCCAGGGCTCCAGCCAGCAGACAAAGGGAAAGAACCGACCAGGAGGGGATGAGAAAAATCTCCCCATAGCAAAGCCAGGCAGGGCTTGGGGGGCGGACCTGGATTTTGGATTCTTGAGATTGGATGCCCTGCCATGATGCTGCCCCCCAGCCCTGCCCCCACTGCCCTGCTGCTCCCCCACCCACCCTGCTTCCCTCCCCTAA
>ML677454.1:104813-116490 GCA_007922305.1 Dermatemys mawii | reverse complement strand
CCCTGCTTCCCTCCCCTAAACCTGCTGATCCCCCACCCACCCTGCTCCCCTCCCCCAAACCCTGCTGATCCCCCACCCGCCCTGCTCCCCTCCCCCAAACCCTGCTGATCCCCTGTGACGTTACTGGTATATTCTGGGACCATATAGATCATTGTGGCAACTGAGGTCCTATGGTGGCACCAAATCTTGTGTAAAGGGTCATAGAAGGTGTCTACGACCAGGTTGTGGTTTGGCTGGTTGGGATTATACTGTCTGGATACATGTGTCATTGTTGTAGTTGAAGTTATGAATATTGGCTCTACACTGTCTGTATCTCCCACTTAAGCTCTGCCTCTGGGTGACACCCCAGACAAGTTCCCATTAGCTCTGCCTGGCCTGCTTGGTGGCCCATTAAGGACCCTCAGTTACACAACTGACCCATGAGAGCGTGGAAGGGTCCAATCCACATGAGAAGTTACCCAAGGACTTCCAGGTAGCATGTGGGTAATGGCTGCTTCCTGCAAGTCCTGAGTCATGCAAGGACATGCGACCTGCCCATGTGACCCCAGACTCCATTTTGCTGTAATTTTCCACAGTAAGAACAAATTGGGTCTTGCACCTGGAAGGGGCTATAAAAGCTGCTGCAGCTCCTCCATCTCGTCTTCCATCCGGCTTCATACCTCTGTGGGGACTTTGCCACAAACAGAAGCTCTGAACAAAGGACCGAAGGACCCATCCCAGCTGGGGATGTTTGTTCTCCAGAGACTTGATTTGAACCTGCAGTTTATTCCATCCCTGCCCCCACTGCCCTGCTCCCCTCCCCCAAGCCTGAACCAAGAACTTTCTCGTTACTGCATGTATTTGATTTCCTTTAACCATTTCTAACCCTCACCTAGATCTTTTCCCTTGTATAATAAACCTTTAGATTTTAGATTCTAAAGGGTCGGCAACAGTGTGATTTGTGGGTAAGATCTGATTTGTAGATTGACCTGGGTCTGGGGCCTGATTCTTTGGAATTGGGGAGAACCGTTTTCTTTATTTGGGGTGTTGGTTTTCATAACCATTTGTCCCCAGGACAGGTGGCTGCTGGTGGTGATACTGGGAAGCTGGAGTGTCTAAGGGAATTGCTTGTGTGACTTGTGGCTAGCCAGTGGGGCGAAACCAAAGTCTTTTCTGTGTGGCTGGTTTGGTGCCTTAGAGGTGGAGAAACCCCAGCTCTGGGCTGTAACTCTCCTGTTTGGAGCAATTTGTCCTGACTTGGTCTCTCAGTGGGTCACACCGGGAACAGCCCCGGCACATCCCCACCCACCCTGCTGCTCCCCTATGTCCTGCTCTCCTCTCCCCACCCTCCCCGCCAACCCTGCTGCTCCACTCCTTGCCTTCTCCTCCTGGGCCTGCCAGTCCCTGCCCAGCAGTGCCCCCCGTCCCCCCCTTCCCTCCTCCTGCCTTTTGCGTTGTTCCTCCCAAGGCTCAGGAAGGAAACCTCCCTGATCGGCTTCCCGTCTGCAGATCAGGAACAACACATGGGGCCTGCAGAAAGGGTGGGAGCAGGGCTGGCAGCACAGCCCCCATTCTCCCCCCCCCCCCCCCCCCCCCGCCTACCCCTGTCGCAGACCCAGCTCCAGCAAAGCCCTGCCCAGCAGCTGCCCCCACCCCCGGGCGCTCGGGGCTCCGAAGTAACCGTCTCAGAGCTGGGAGGGGAGGGACATCCCAGCGGGGCGCCCATGGGAAGGGCACAGAACGGGATGCCCAGCCCAAGGAGGCAGGGAGGGAACCTGGGCACAAGGGCATCAATTCCAGGCACTGGGTGGGGCACTGCCGTGGGGGGCAGGGAGACACAAGCTGGGGGGCAATGTGAGGGGCGGTGTAAGGGGCAGGGCGGCTGAGGCTGGGAGCAGTGTGAGGGGCGGCACTAAACGTAAGCAGGGTCACTCTGAGTCAGCCCAGAGGTCCATCTAGCCCAGTGTCCTGGCTTCTGACAGGGGCCAATGCCAGGGGCCCCAGAGGGAATGAACAGAACAGGGAATCACTAAGTGATCCATCCCCTGTCACCCATTCCCAGCTCCTGGCAAACAGAGGCCGGGGACACCATCCCTGCCCTGCCTACTAGCCATGGATGGACCTATCCTCCATGAACTTATCTAGTTCTTTTTTGAACCCTGTTCTAGTCTTGGCCTTCACAACATTCTCTGGCAAGAAGTCCCATAGGGTGACTGCATGTTGTGTGAAAAAATACTTTCATTGGGTGGCCCCTATTTCTTGTGTTATGAGAAGGGGTAAATAACACTTCCTTATCTACTTACTGCACGCCCGTTGTGATTTTATAGACCTCTCTCATATCCTCCTTAGTCATCTCTTTTCCAAACTGAATGGTCCCAGTCTCGTTAATCTCTCCTCATACGGCAGCTGTTCCACACCCCTTATCAGTTTTGTTGCCCTTTTCTGACCCTTTCCCAATGCCAGTCTATCTTTTTGACATGGGGCGACCACAGCTGCACGCAGTATTCGTGGGTGTACTATGGACTGATATAGAGGCAACGTGATATTTTCTGTCTATTATCCTTTCTTAATGAATGATTCCCAACATTCTGTTCTCTTGTTTGACGGCCGCTACCCAGGGAGTGGATGTTTTCAGAGAACTATCCACAAGGACTCCAAGATCTCTCTTGAGTGGTAACAGCTAATTTAGACCCATCATTTTATATGGAGAGTTGGGATTCTGTTTTCCAATGTTTATCTCTTTGGATTTATCAACAGTGAATTTCATCTGCCATTTTGTTGCCCAGTCCCCCAGTTTGGTGAGATCCCTTTGTAGCCCTTCGCAGTCTGCCTGGGACTTCGCTACCTGGAGTAGTTTTGTATCAACAAATTATGTTCATACATGTCTGACAATTTTGTTCGTTACGATAGTTTCAATCAGTTTGCCCGGTACTGAGGTCAGGCTCACGGGCCTGTCAGTGCCGGGGTTACCGCTAGAGATCTCTTTAAATTGGCATCACGTTAGCTCCCCTCCAGTCACCTGACGCCAAGGCTGATTTCAGTGACAGATTACAGACAGCAATTCGTAGTTCTGCAATGTCACATTTGAGTTCCTTCAGAACTCTTGGGTGACTCCCATCGGGTCCGGTGACTTATCACTGTTTATCAATTTGTTCCCAAACCCCCTCTCCTGACACCTCAATCTGGGACAGTTCCTCAGATGCGTCACCTAAAAAGAACGGCTCAGGTTTGGGAATCTCCCCCACATCCACAGCCGTGAAGACCGATGCAAAGGATTCATTTCCTTTCTCCACGATGGCCTGGGGCCAGAGGGAGGGGCAGGGAGCCTCAGGCTGGTGGTAGAGTGGAGAGCAGGGTGGCTCAGCCTGGAGGTGGCATGGGGGGGACAGGGAGGCTTGTGAGGGCCAAGGGGGTGCAGTTGGTTTAATTGGGGGCAGCATCAGGAAAGCACACACAGTCCCTCCCCTCCCTGCCCCAGAGAGGGCTAGCCAGAGTGGCAGTGCACGGCGGGGAGACCCTCTGCCAGCGTGCCTAGTCCCCACAGCCTGACGTGAGGCGGCAGGGGTGGGTAATAGTGTTATAGGGCCTCCCCGTGCCACAGGGCCGGTCTGTGCCCAGCCCTGGGCGGGCCTCCAGTTCCCTAGGGCAGCCCCATGGCCTCCAGCCCCCGTGCCCCGTCTCGCTCCTGGCCCGAGGCCCGCGGGAGGCCTTGCCGAGCGCGATGCTCCCCACGTGTCCGCACTGGCCCCAGGCAGCTCGGCCCCATAGAGTTGCAGGGGCAGGGGGAGGAGAATAGTGACGGTTGGGGAGTGGGGGTCGGGGGGAATAGAGACCGCGCTGAGGGGAGGAGGGATGGTGACCACACCACAAGGTGGAGTCAGCCACCATTCTGGGTGGGGGCAGCAACCGTGCCCCGGGTTCTGACTCGGGCCCAGCAGAGCTCGGCAGGCCCCACACCCAGCCCCGAGTCTCCCCCCGACCCATCGCAGGGCAGCACCGGCCTGTATCCGCTCAGGCTAAGCCCAGGCCCCAAAGCCCATGGGGGTTTCTGGAGCAGCGCAGTGGGGGCTGTGTCCCCGGCCCCCTCCTGCCACCCCCATCCAGGCACCGGGGCCAGGCCCCACAGCCACCAGGCAGCCCCAGGGGATTCAAGCCAGTCACCCCGGTCTGTGCGGGGCCTGCAGACACGGGCCGGTGCTGCCCTGCACTGGGGGGAGCTCGGGGCTGGGCATGGGGGCTGTGTGGGGCCGGTGCTGTCTGGTCTCAGGGGCTGGGCAGTTGCTGCTCGCCTGGTCCCTGCGTGGGGCATGCGTACCGCGTTCAGCTGGCCCACGCTGGCTGTGGGGCCCTGGGCTTGCCTGACACCTCAGCCCCAAGGGCACAACCTGGCTCTGAATCAGCTGCCAGCGCCGGCAGGAGGTGAGGAAACCCGGCCCACGTGTCCCGGCCTTGCTGGGCGTTGCCCCAGGGACCAGCTCATCGGCCACACAGATCGGAAGAGAACCCAGGAGTCCTGACTTCTGCACCACCCCCACTCTGACCACTAGATCCCTCTTTCCCCAGGCTAGGACCCAGCTGTCCTGGCTCCCAGCCCTACACCTCCTGCTCTGACCACTAGCCCCCACTGCCCCCCAGGGCGGGGCTAGAATCCAGGCGTCCTGACTCGATGCCCCACATCTTCCTGCTCTGACCACTAGCCCCACTGCCCCCGCCTGTCCTGGCTCCATGCCCGCCCGCTCCCCATTGTGTGCCGTGCAGAGGCGTGGGAGTGACTAAAGGTCCCGGCTTGGTCCCGGCTCTTTCCCTGCAGAGGAAGTGACGGTTGCCGGCCCGGCCTAGAGCGGGGTGGCCCCAGCTCAGTCGCGGCGCGATGGGGAACCTGCAGGGAGTCCTGCCCGAGCCTGCCCGCACCTGTGCCCTCAGCCTCTGCTCCCGGCAGCGGGGCTCCGTGCCCGAGGACGGTGCCGGCTGCGCCAAGGCTAGGTAGGGCCAAGGGGGCTGCGCCGGACCGGGCAGGGGCTGGGACACGGGGGCGCTGCCCTGAAAACAGCCCCCTGGCACCGGGACCAGTTCCAGCTCTGCCCCATGCTCCCCACGGGACCATGGGTCGGGGGCGACGTCCTGGCCCTGCCGCTGCGGCCAGACCCCCGACAGCTGGGGAGAGAGAGGAAAAGTGTCCCCAAGAGACGGGCGTGAGAGACAGAACCCCCCGCGACCCCAAGTCCCCCCAGCCGCCCCTCCACTGACCCCTGCCCCTCCCCCTACAGCCCCCCACTGAGCGCCTGACCCTCTTCCTACAATGCCCCCACTGACCCCTGCCCCTCCCCCTACAGCACCCCCATTGAGTGCCTATCTGACCCCTACAGCCCCCCACTGAGCCCCTACTGGGGGTGATGCTCTCACACAGGGTCCCCTCGCTGACTGTGACCCCTCCCCTCTCTCCCCAGCTCTGTGCCCGTCCGCCCCATTGAGCCCCCGAGATACGCGCGGATCAAGAACTGGGAAGTGGGAACCATCGCCTACGACACACTCAGTGCCCAGGCCACGCAGGTGAGGGCAGCGCTGTGTGTGTGGGGGGATGGGGGGATGCCCAGCCCGTGGAGGAGGCTGCGGGTGAGGGCAGCGCCATGTGGGGTGGGGGATGGGGCGATGCCTGGCCCGTGGAGGGGGCTGCGGGTGAGGGCAGCGCCATGTGGGGTGGGGGATGGGGCGATGCCCAGCCCGTGGAGGAGGCTGCGGGTGAGGGCAGCGCCATGTGGGGTGGGGGATGGGGCGATGCCCAGCCCGTGGAGGAGGCTGCAGGTGAGGGCAGCGCTGTGTGGGGTGGGGGATGGGGCGATGCCCAGCCCGTGGAGGAGGCTGCGGGTGAGGGCAGCGCCGTGTGGGGTGGGGGATGGGACGATGCCCAGCCCGTGGAGGAGGCTGCGGGTGAGGGCAGCGCCGTGTGGGGTGGGGGATGGGACGATGCCCAGCCCGTGGAGGGGGTTGTGGGGGGGCTCGAGGAGCTGTCACAGATCTGGTGGGGTGCCAGGTTGCCGGTGGGGGGGAGAGTCCCAGCCGCTGGCTCCCTGCACCTCGGGGGCCTGACCAGAGCTCAGCTGGGTGCATCCAGCCGGAGCCCTACAGCTCCCGGGACGGGCCCCGTCCTGGGCCCCCAGGTCCTGGCCTCTCGTTCCCGACCCCACTATCCTGCCCCACCTCTTCCACCGGCCTCGGTGCACAGCTCGGGCCCCGTCTCCCCGCGGAGCCGCTCACACGCCATTTCCCCCTCGGCCTCTGCCCACCCTGCCCCGGACTCCCAGGACTCAGGCCCGCTCGGCTCTGTGCCGTCCGTGGGGGGATCCCCCGTTAGTGCGACAGCCCTTCTCGGGGTCCCCTCTCTCCCGGGGGTCCAGCCCCCCCACCTCCTGGAGCTGCCCCTCTCTAAGCCTCAGCACCCCTGCCTCTGCCGTGGGCCCCCCCTTCGGGGAGGCCCCTCGCCTGGGACTCCTGGGGCCTCCACCCCCAGAGGGAATAATGCCCCCTTGCCCCTCCCCCCCTCCCGTTCTCTAGACTGGAGCGACTCTCAGCCAGCGTAAAACCGGAGGTTTATTGAGCCTTGAACCCAGCTCAGGAAACTCTTCATGCCTCAGGCCTGGTCTCCCTCAGCCCAGCACATCCCAGTCTCCCTGCACCCAGGGGGGCTCTGCCTGCCCCCAGCTCCAGCCCAGAGCCCCCCTGCTCCCCGCTGGGCAGCTGAGATCACCTCCCCCGGCCCCGCCTCTGCCCATTGTCTTCAATCCAGGTAAACAGGGTTGTAAACAGGGTCATCTGGGCCTCCTCTGGCCCCTCTGGCTGGAACCGGCTGGTCCGGTCACCGGGGTCCTCTCCCCGCAGCCCATTGTCCCCCCACTGGCCAGAACCGGCTGCGACTCCTGAGCTGGGTCTCCGGGTCACCAGTCATTGGGGGATCCATTCTCCAGGCTGTTGTCTGGGGTCCCGAGTGCTACACAAGGTCACGCCCGGCCCTCTGTAACAACAACCCCCCTGCCCACACACAGGGAAACTGAGGCACATACTGTATTCATGCAAAACACTCAGAAAATCCCCCGCTTGTTCACATCTTTTCCCCCTTCGAGTCTGAACTGAGCGGGGTCACTGCAGCCGGTGACCTGGGGAAGTTCAGGGCCCCCCCTCTGGGACAATGCGCTGGCTGTAACGTGAACTTTTATCAACACGAGCCTCGTCCATCTCATGACGCTGGGCGATCTGACTCCAGCTCAGAGCTGGGCATTAGCCCGTCAGCTGGTGCAGCCCTGCAGCGCCTCAGGCTTGGCCAAGTCTGGGTTTACCCCGGGTTAGAGCCTCCTTCAGTGCCCAGAGTGCCCCTGGCACGGCTTGGGCCAGACTTCCCCGACCGCTTGCCCTTCTCACCCCGCTCTGAAGTGGGTACTGCCCCCCCAGCAGTGCCGTTCCCGCCCTCCCATTAGAGACCTGGGCCTGCTCTTGCTTAGAGCAACGGGCCAGGCTGATCCCTTCCCCCTGGCTGGCTCTGGCGTTAGACGGACACTTCCCGCCTTGTGGCCCAGGTAGGAGACCTCGGCCATCCCCGCCTTCCCCGTCCAGGCTCTCCAGTCGTCCAGCAGCCTGGCGCCCCAGCCCGCTCCGCTCTCCCCAGCTGGCCTGAAGACACAGAGTTTTATGCTCTCCTGGGCACCCCCCAGGAACTGATGCCCCAGGCACTGTAGGGGGCAGGTAGGACCAGGAACCCAGAGAGCTCCAGAGGGGTGATGGGAGCAGATTCCAACCCGGCCCGTGGGGCTCACGTTACTGGCCTGTGGCCTTTGGTGAGATCCCTGGTAGAGAGGTGACGCCCCCCAGAACTCGTCTGGGATCTCGCCAGGCCGAGGCCTGGGGCAGGCAGCGGACATGGTGATGCCACTGTGCGTCCGGGAGTCTGATCGACACGTCCGTGGGGACCAGCCCCACGGGAGAGACCCGGGGCTGGTGGGCGGTTGGACCACCCCTAGAGCCAGCATGTCTCTGACCCTCTCGCCAGGGCCTGGGCTAAGAGGGAACACCTGGGGGGTGGGTGATTTGTCTCCCCTCCCCCGTGGACAGCTGGATTAGTGAGCCCAGGTCTGCCAGAGAGCAGCTGTAGGTCAGGAGTGAGGGGGACTGGCAGAGCTGTGGAGGGGGGATACCAGGGCTGGGCTAGCAGGGTCTGTGGGTCAGGGCACCGGTGGGGGAGGGGGCCCTGCAGCACCAGAGCTGGGTCCATGCTGGCTCTGACTCCAGTAGCCCCCAACCTCAGCTCCGTCCGTCTGTCTGTCTGTGTTCCAGGGGCTGCCCTGCAGCGGGAAGCGGTGTCTGGGCTCCCTCATGTTCCCCAAGCAGCTGGTTTGCCAGGAGACTGAGGGGCCCCTGCCCAAGGAGGAGCTGCTGCCCCTGGCCCAGGACTTCATCCATCAGTACTACAGCTCCATCAAGCGGTGAGTGCCAGCCCCCCACGGAGGGAGGGACACCGGGGCGACCCCCAGGAAAGCCCAGTGGGGGGTGGGGAGGTTTTTTATTAACCACCCACTGACCCCTCCCAAGCCCAGGCCTGAGGAGCAGAATTTGGCTGCCCAGACACCCACGGGGCCAGACCATCCAGTGAGCCCCTGGAGTACGCTGGGGCCAGCTTCCAGCTGCACCGAGTGGAGAAGGTGCCTGAGGAGACGCGGCCCAGCCCGGGCTGGTGACAGCAGAGAGGAGCTGGGTGGGCATTTGGATCCTGCAGGGACTGGTTCTGTTCAACCCTCATCACTGATTTAGATCGTGGCATGGATGGGGCACAGATAACGCTTACGGCCGAGACCAGCTCGAAGGGGTTGTAAGTCGTCCTGGACTCCCAGGACTCAGGCTCTCTCGGCTCCGTGCAATCCCTGGGGGGAGCCCCCTTCAGTGCGACAGCCCTTCTCGGGGGCCGCTCTCTCTCTGGGTCAGCCCCCCCACCTCCTGGAGCCGCTCCTCTCTGAGCTGGTCACAGAGTCCCCGGGGCGATGCTCTGGAACTGCTCCCAGCAGGGTCAAGTCTGGACTCTGGTGAAGCCTCCTCTCTGTGACTGACTGTCTCCAGGGCAAGAATCTCACCTGGCTTCCACCTTCCTGGGTCTGACCTCGGAGCATTCAGCACCTTCTGCCCCTCCGTGCGCTTCCCCCAGCGAGCCCAGCCAGGCGGGGTCCTGCACCCCAACTCCACAGTCAGACGTGACTCTCAGCCAGCCAGTAAAACAGAAGTTTATTAGATGACAGGAACATGATCTAACACAGAGCTTGTAGGTACAGAGAACAGGACCTCTCAGCTGGGTCCATCTTGGGGGGCAGTGAGCCAGACAACCACGTCGGCACTTCACTGCATGTCCCCAGCAAGCTCCAGACTGACTGACTCCAGCCCCTCCTCTCTTTTTCCTTTGTCTCTTTCCCCGGGCCAGGAGGTCACCTGGGGAAGGGCCCAGGCCATCAGTTGCCCAGAGGCAGGGCGTTGGCCACTCCATTACACTGGCCCTTTGCTCTGCAACAATCTCAGCCCCTAGAGACTTAAGAAATGCACAGGGAAAACTGAGGCACTCACACACTATCCAGAGAACATTAAGAACATTCCCACTCCGTCACAGAGCCTCAGCATGTCTGTCACTGCCATGGGCCCCCTCAGGGAGTCCCCTTGCTCTGGGGCCCTGGAGTCTCCACTCCCAGAGGGAGCAACACCTCCTGATCCCTAGCCCAGAGCAATCCTCAGCCAGTGCAAAACAGGCCATTCACTGGCCCTCTGTGCCAAAAAAACCTCCCTCTCCCACCACCTCGTTAAACCGGTAACACTCAGTGAGATGGAGTCCCACCCCCTGTGCATGCAAACCATTGAAAACAACAAAAAAAAACCCTCCCACTTCCTCACACAAGCGCTTTGGGGAACAGGATTAAAATTCAAACTGATCTGGATGAACTGGAGAAATGGTCTGAAGTCAATGGGATGAAATTCAAGAAGGACGAATGCAAAGCCCTGCCCTGAGGAAGGGACAATCAGTTGCACAGACACACGATGGGAACTGACGGCCGAGGCCGGAGGCCGGCAGAAAGGGATCTGGGGTCAGAGGGGTCACAAGCCAAAGAGGAGTCAACAATAGCGAACACTCTTCTGGGCTGTTAGCAGGAGGGTTGCTGTGACGGAGACCCAGGCCCGATGCTCTGGAGCTGCTCTGAATGAAGCCAGCTGGGAGTCTGGGTAGCGCGACTCCTTCCAGGGCCACCTGGTCCCATCCCCCTCCTGGGTCTCAGGTTATGAGGGGCATCTGCCATCCCTTACCTGCAGCAGCTGGAGCCTCCTTACCTGGCCCTGAGGCTCTCAGCAAAAGTCACACACCCTTATCCCCACCACCTAGGCATTGGTACAGTACACAGGGAAACTGAGGCTGACAGAGTCCCAGTGAATCCCAGGAAGAGGGGTGCAGGGACCTGACTCCCCCACACCCCGTGACAACTGGTGGCAGTGTTCCCTGTGAGTCCGAAGGGAGAGCATCTTATAGGGGGTGCTGCAACTGTACCAGCAGCTGTTTTCCAAATGGCCTGGACGCACTAATCTGACTGTTCACCAGGTGCAGACGGGATCGCACCCCCCATAAGATGCTCCCCGTTCCGAGTCACAGGGAACACTGCCACCAGTCGTCACGGGGTGTGGGGAAGTCAGGTCCCTGCACCCCTCTTCCTGGGATTCACCAGGACTCTCAGTCAGCCAGGAGAACAGAAGAGCCAGGAACACAATCCTACTCAGAGCTTGTCAGTACCAACAGGACCCCTCCATCAGGTCCTTCTAGGGGGCAGGGAGATTAGACCCCAGACTCGGGCTCCCTCCTCTTCTCCAGCCAGCTTCTAACCCCCTCTCAAGAAACTGCTGCATTTTCTCTCTCCACCCGGCCACTCCCCCGCCTTTGTCCAGGTTCCCAGGCAGAAGATCTCACCTCTCCCACCCCTGCCCTGGGCTTGGGTTACAGCTCAGGTATCTCCCCTCAAGAATCACAGAATCCTAGAATATCGGGGTTGGAGGAGACCTCAGGAGGTATCTAGTCCAACCCCCTGTTCAAAGCAGGACAAACCCCAACTGAATCATCCCAGCTAGGGCTTTGTCAAGCCTGACCTTAAAAACCTCAAAGGAAGGAGATTCCACCATCTCCCTAGGGAACCCATTCCAGCGCTTCACCACCCGCCTAGGGAAACAGTATTTCCTAATATCCAACCTAAACCTTCCCCACTGCAACTTGAGACCATTACTCCTTGTTCTGTCATCTGGTACCGCTGAGAACAGTCTAGATCCATCCTCTTTGGAACCCCCTTTCAGGTAGTTGAAAGCAGCTATGAAATCTCCCCTCAGTCTTCTCTTCTGTAGACTAAACAATCCCAGTTCTCTCAGCCTCTCCTCATAAGTCAGGTGCTCCAGTCCCCTAATCATTTTTGTTGCCCTTCTCTGGACTCTTTCCAATTTTTCCACATCTTTTTTGTAGTGTGGGTCCCAAAACTGGACACAGTACTCCAGATGAGGCCTCACCAATGTTGAATAGAGGGGAACGATCACGTCCCTTAATCTGCTGGAAATGCCCCTACTTATACAGCCCGAAATGCCATTAGCCTTCTTGGCAACAAACTCAAAGGACCTAGGGGTTACAGTGGACGAGAAGCTGGATATG
>ML677454.1:45076-59335 GCA_007922305.1 Dermatemys mawii | reverse complement strand
CCCCCCGTCAGCACAGGGCCCCGGGGTGCAGAGACCTCAAATCGCAGGGCCCCGGAGGGGCGGGGACCCCCCTCCCCTAGTGCGCGGCCCCGCTGTGCGGGACCCTTCTCCTCCCAGTGCAGGGTCCTGGGGTGCGGGGACCACCCATCAGCGCTGGGCCCCAGGGTGTGGGACGCTTCCCCCAGCCTGGGCTCCGAGTGTGGGGCCCCCATACAGATCCCAGGCCCAGGGGTGCTGAGCTGTACCCCCTCTGTTGCAGGTGCCGGTGCCTAGTGAGGACGTCTGCGTCTCCCACCCCACAGGTGTGGGTGGAGCGAGGGACATGGCAGAACCGTGGGCCAGGGACCAGGGAGCCCGTGGCCTGGTGGTGGGAGGATAAAGCCGGGTGAATTACAGGTGGGACAGACCCCTCGGACACAGCTGGCCCCGGTGGGCTCCTGCCCATGCCTTGGAGCGGGTCCACGGCCCCAGTCTCTGCCTGCCGCTGTCACGGGCTAGGTGGAGTGAAAGGGGCCCCGGGGCACCGAGTGCCCTGCTGGGGCTGCCTGCTGGTGCCTGCTGGGCTGGTATCTGGGCAAGGGAGTGGAGAGGCCACGGGCCAAAACTTCTGGAAATAGCCAAGCCTCAAGCCCCAGGTTTGTCTGTGCTCTGCTGCCTACTGGCTCTGAGCCATTCAGGGCCTGGGATCCAGCTGGAGCTCGCTGGGTGAGTGTCTCCAGGGAAGGGGTTAGTGGTGCCGTGAGCCCGGTCTGCAGGCGCCCAGAGCCCCAGCTGTGCAGGGGAGGGATTGGGGGGCCGTGAGCCCCGTCTGCAGGCACCTAGAGCCCCAGCTGTGCAGGGGAGGGATTGGGGGGCCGCGAGCCCCGTCTGCAGGCGCCTAGAGCCCCAGCTGTGCAGGGGAGGGATTGGGGGGCCGCAAGCCCCGTCTCCAGGTGCCCAGAGCCCTAGCTGTGCAGGACAGGGGACTCTGTGGCAGATGGGCCTTGGCTCCGACAGGCAGGGCCTGGATGAGAGCCGCTGGCTGGAGCTGGACCAGCCCCGGCCCGGCTGGGAATAAGCAGATTTTCCCCGATGAGGGTCACTCTGTTTGGAACAACTGAGCTGATGTGGGAGTGTGGGTCAGTGACTCCAGGCCGGGCATGTCCCTGACAGCCCCACTCTAGTTCCGCCGGCGGGGCTGGGCCGGGTGCAGGAGTCCCTGGGGGAGAGCCCTGCCCTGGGTTCTGTGGGAGACCAAGTGGGGTGGGCAGAACGGTCCCCCAGCCTGAAAACTCTGACCCCGCGGAAGCTCCATCTACTCTGGAAGCTGCAAACCCTGACACCTGACCTGCCACCCGCCCCATGGGTCAGGCCTATACAGGCATAGGGTCTCTCTGGGCTCAGACTCGGAGAGTAACTCTTTCTGCACTAGACTGATAGCACAGGCTGAGGAGCTGAGATACTTCACACACCCTTGCCCACGAGCACCAGGATCCCCTGGGCTGAGGGGTCAGAGTTAAGGGGAAGGTAAGCACAGGAGTGGGGCAGAGTTCAGGCTCCTGCGGGGTGTGTGCTCAGCTGTCTAATCTCATTGCTAGCTGTGTGCTGGCGAGTGGGTGCCCTGGCCTGGCTCGGAGCTGGGCGAGGGGAGGGCCAGTGGTTCTGGGCCTGGGGCTCAGACCTGCTCTTTGTTCTGTAGGCATCCCTTGCTGTCCGTAATGAGCCGCGTGAGAGACGGTGCCCTGGGAGGAGGAGCGGGGACAGCTGGGCTGCCCTTGCTGCATGCCTGGGGGGCCTAGGGAGCACCGCACCCACCCTGCTCCCCTTGTCCCACTCGCCAGCTGGTGCTTCCACCTGAACTCCTGAGCTTGAACCCCAGCTCGTCTGCCCGGCGCCCACGGGCTGGCCTCCCTCCGCACAGCACCCCTGGCTGGGGAGCTGTGAAGTAACTGCCCGTCTCCTGCTCACACCCTCCCACTCCAAACCTGCCAGTGAACGGGCTGTGACCTGGGTGTCTCTGCAGATCCCGCCCCAGAGGCGCCTCTGAGATGGAGCCAAGTGTTGGGGCCAGAGGAATCCCAGATGCTCCTTGCGTGGGTGAGTGATGCTGACCCCATGCAGGGGGGCACCGCCCCGGTAGTGAAATGCCCGCAGAACGGGCACCGTGCACTCGTGTGCCAGGCCCAGCAGCATGGCTGGAGCTTGTTGGGGAGACCTCCCTGACATTCCTCCTGAGCTGCCCCCGAGCCCACCCTTCCTGGGGAGCAGGCGTCTTGGCAGTACTCAGGCTGGGCTGTTCGTGGGCTTCCTGGGGCAGGCTCAGTGCCATGAACCCTGGGTTAGTCCAGGCCCCGTGGGGAGCCCGATGTGCCCCAGGGTCTCCACTCCCAGGACAAAGCCCGGCCTGAAGGCACCGCCCAGAATGACACCAACGCCTCCTGCTGGCAGCTGGTGCCACAGCAGTTGGGAGATGCCCACAGGGCTGGGTGTGGGGATCCACGCGGGAGAGGGGCTTGTTCCCTGCAGGGTCCTTGCCTGGGACCCGCAGGGGTGAGTTGGAGCTGGGGATCCCCCGCAGGGAGCGCTGGGGTGTGGGGGCTCTGACCCAACACGGGCGCCTCCTGATTCTGTTTCTGTAGCAGGCGCTGGGGGCTGGAGCGGCAGAGAGGAGCAGAGTGACCCGCCAGGATCACGGGCAGGGAAAGCAGAGTGCGTGGCCAGGAGCCTGGGGCATGGGGAGCTCCTGGCCCCAGGGAGCGGCCGTGGCGGGGACGTGCTGCTGATCTGCACTGAGTGTGGGGAGAGCTTCCGGCATCACGGGGCCCTGATCGCCCACCAGCGGGGCCATGCCGGGCAGGGGGCCAGGCCCTTCTCCTGCCCGCAGTGCCAGAAGGGCTTCAAGCACAGAGCCAGCCTGGTGGCGCACCAGCGCGTGCACACGGGCGAGCGCCCCTACGCCTGCACCCAGTGTGGGAGGCGCTTCCGCTACAAGACCTGCCTGGTGGTGCACCAGCGCGCCCACGCCGGCCAGCGCCCCCACAAGTGCCCGCAGTGCAGCACGGCCTTCCTGCAGCGCGGGGACTTGCGCGCCCACCTGCGCACGCACACGGGAGAGCGCCCCTTCGCCTGCCCCGAGTGCGGCCTCCGCTTCCCGTCCCGCCGGAACCTCGCCTGCCACCAGCGCCGGCACCCGGACCTGGGCCCCCACGGCTGCCAGCAGTGCAGGCGCAGCTTCCGCCACAAGCGCAACTTGGTGCGGCACCAGCGCGGCCATGCCGGCACCCGGCCCTACCGCTGCCCCCAGTGCGGGGACGGCTTCTGCTACAAGCAGAGCCTGGTGGCCCACCAGCGGGAGCACGCCGCCCCCCGGCCCTACCCCTGCCCCCAGTGCGGCACCAGCTTCCAGCACCAGGCCAACCTGGCCATCCACCAGCGGAGCCACGCCCCCCCGGCCACCTACACCTGCCCACAGTGCCAGCAGAGCTTCAAGTACAAGGGCTACCTGCGCATGCACCAGTGGAAGCACTCGGCCCCCGAGGCCAAGGGGCGGGAGGGCCAGGCCTTGCCCGGTGGGGGGAGGCTCTTTACCTGCACCCAGTGTGGGAAGGGCTTCAAGAACAACGGCTTCCTCATCATCCACCAGCGAGCCCACGCGGCCGGGCACGGAGCGCCAGCCCCACCTCTTGGGACACGTAGCCCCTCTGCCAGGCCTTGTCCTACAGCAGGGAGCTCAGAGCATGGCGTGGAGGGGCCCAGCCTGCTGATGGGGTGCTCGCCATGGGCGCAGGGCTAGAAGCAGGGGAGGGCCAGGCTGCTCAAACCCAGGGTGGCCAACTTGGGCTACTGGGCATTGTCTGAGAGCACCAGCTCCAGGAGTCCTGGGAGAATAGCAGCCTCAGATTCCAAGCAAGGCTGTGGTGCTTATAGGCAAAGGGCTAGTGGAGTGTCAGCATCTGGGCTTTGTGGGGCCAGGGCTAGGTCTTTCTGCTGTTGGCTGCCTGCATGTACCAGCCCTGCCTGGTGCCCCATCTTCTCTCTCTGGGCCCCTCTGTTGAGCCTGGCTGTGAGGGGCTTTGCCTCAGCATGGTCCCAGCGAGGCCGCTGCTGGAACGCAGAGTCCACTGCTGGGAGTGCCAGGGAAAAGGGGGCCAAAGAGCCCCGAGTGCTGTGGGGACCTGGGAAACGCCTGCCCCGGCTCAGTCTGCCCCAGAGCTGCCTGGATCGTGGCGCAGACAAACCAGCCGCTGGCGCAGTGCGGACACTGGACCCATTCAGATGGAAATAAGGGGGATGTTAACTAGTCCATCCCCCCAAACCACTGGGGGGGTGTTACTCCACCCCAACAAGCTGCCCAGATGTGCCTCTGCTCCCATGAGTGGGGCATGGGAGGCCCTGTGGCAAGCAGGGGCTGAAGGCCCTGGCCCTAGAGGTGTGCGACCCTGGGGGAGGGAACCTCAGGAGCCCCACTGGCTCTGCTCCAGCACAGTCCAGATCCTGGTTGTGGCTGGGTGGGAGGCTGGTCCAGCCCCCTGTGGCTAGTCACCTCCCTGCTGTGGCTGATGGCAGGGGCTGCTGCTTGTCACAAGCACTCAGTGGGCTGAGTGCCGGGAGGCTCTTCAGGAGTGTCCAGGTGGAGGGGCTGCAGCAGGGGATCGGCCCCTGTTGGGGGCGGGGAGCATGGCTGGGGTGGTTGGAGAAATAAAGCTGAAGTGCTGCAGGCAGGGCCTGGGTCTGGCTGGTGCATGTTTTGTGCTCAGGCGCTGCCGGGCTCACTCTAGGGCTGCCCCCCACAGCTGGGACGCCTGGCTCCAGGGTGTAACGTTCGGGGCTGTGTGCAGGCTGCAGCACCTGCACTGCCTTTGAGCCCATGAAGCTCTGAGCTCGCCCACCCTGGCTCCCTCCTGCCCTGGGCCCGGCAGGGCTCAGCTACAGGCAAACAACCGCTGGCTGGTAACGCTGGGTCATCTCCCCAGGAAACGCTGCCAGGGCCCAGCTCTGGCTCTGCCCCGTCCTGTAGTAACTCCAGGGAACGAGGGGCTCATTTGGCCCCAAGACGTGCCCCTCACCGCCCAGGGAGCAGCTGCGGGGAGAGGAGACAGGAGTTCCTCCATTGCTCGGGCCAGGCCTACCCCAGGCTTCAGGTTGCCCCCCACCACCCTCCTTGCAGCGGACCAGCCCTTCCCCCAAGCTCTGAGCAGAGCCGGTGCTGGCCTTAGCCAAGGGGCAGCAGCAAACCCCCTTCCCCATCAAACACCGGCCCACGGGGGGGACGTGCAACTGTGTGTGGGCTCGCCCTCGTGTGGCCCCCTCCCTACTGGAGAAAGCCAAGCCCAGCCTCTGGCCCCAACAGCCTGGCAATGTGGCATCCTGGAGCTGGTGGGCCAGGACCCCCCCTGGCCTGGTACTAACTCTGCTGCTCCAGTCCCTGGTTTTAGTGGCTTTTGGGCCTTGGGCTCACAGTGGTGCTGAGCCAGCCGGCGAGGGATGGAAGGGGGCACTCGGCAGGGACAAAGCCCCATCCCAGACTCTCGCTGGGGGCCCCCGAGTTCCTCTCCAGCCTGCTCTGGACAAAGACCCAGGAGAAGCCAGGTGTGGTGCAGCTGCTCCATCCCCTCATCCTGCAGTCTGGCTGCTGTCACCAGCTTCCCTGCAGGGTGGAGCAGCCCGGCCCCATTACTTCACCTGGGTCCCAGCACAGGGTTCTGGGTCCCTGATTCCCAGCCCCACCAGTCCCTTGTGCCCCTGGCCTGGGTTTCACAGTCCCAGCTGGAGGCAGGTGCTGTTGGGGCCATGGTGGAGGAATCCTTTGTTCTGAGGCCCCTTCCGCATGGGGGGCAGCTGCTCCCTGGGCCCTGCCCCAGGGCAGGATGTGGCTGGCTTGGTGCAGAAGAGCTGGGTGCGGTGAGTCAGGGCAGGGCACTCACCCGTGCATGCCCTGTGGAGGGCCCATGTGTCCATAGCTAGGCACCTGCAGGGCACCCTGCCCAGGGATAAACCTGCCAGGACCCAACCCCCTGTGCCTGCTGCAGGCTCCAGATCAGGAGACCCCCAGGGCATGAGCCCCTCTTCCCACACCAGCCCATGGGGCAGCGCACGGGAACCTGGTGAGGCCTGTCAGGCTCAGTGTGTCCCCCCCGCCCCGGGCTGTCACCGATTCCCAGGGGGCTGGACAGCAGCAGGGAGTAGCCAAGAGGCCCCCCAAGCTGGGGAGAGGGGGCAGGACGGCACCGAGGAGCCCCCAGGCTGGAGAGGGGCCGAAGGCTCTGGCCTGGGACTGATCCTGTACTGGGAAACAAACCAGAGCTGGGCCAGGCAAAGGCTCCCCCATCCCGCTGTGATTGGGGGGGGGGCCCCGAGGCCGGTGCTCCCCACTGGGCCTTTGCTCAGAGGACAGAGGGGGAAATTGAGCATCACTCCCTGGCTGAGGGTGTCCCCCCGCCAGGATCCCCAATACTTGACCCTCCCCCTGAGCCTGGCCGTGCACCACTCCCCCATTTGCCCCAGTGCAGGCCCCAAACTGGGGAGATCAGCCCACCACAAACCAGGCCTGTCATCTCCTGCTGCAGGCAGTTCCCCACCCTCAGCCCTTCTGGGAACCCCGGGACCCACAGGGGCGCTTCTAGGCTGACCCCATGAGGCCCCCAGCACCAGCTCACTAACCCCATCCACTCCCCTGGGAGAACCAGGCCCCCTGCCCCAAAACGCCACTGGCATCTACACCAGAGCAGGACCAGCGCAGCACCTCAAATCCCCCCCCCCCGGCCCCCCCCCCGGGGTGGGGGGGGGGCCCCCCCCCCCAAAGCCTCAAGCCCAGTCCCTCAGCACATGGCTGGGGTGCTGCCCAGGTCGCCTGGGCTCACCCCCAGGAAGAGGCTGCGGCAGTGGGAGCAGCAGCCCTGAATACCATCCTGTAGGGGGAGGGCCAGTGAGGCAACTCCACACACACGCACCTGCCCCCTAGGATCGGAGGAAGGACCTAGATCAAGGTGGGCAAACTAGAGCCCGCGGGCCAAATCCGGCCCCTGAGCTCCAGCAGGGAAGGCTGCACTGACCCCTTCTCCGCTGCTCCCCTCCCCCACACGAGCAGTGCTCTGGGGGGCGGGCTGTGTGACAGTGTATGTGGATAAGGGGCAGAGGGTCTCGGGGGATGAAGAACCGGACGGGGGGTTGGATAGCGCATGGGAGTCCCAGGGTGCCTGACAGGGCGAGGGTGTGGCCATGGGTTGGAGCAGTCAGGGGCAGGGGAGTTGGATAGGGGGTGGGATCTTGGGGGGGCATTAGAGAGCGGGGGGGTCAGCCAGGGGATAAGGAGTGGGGGATCTTAAATGGGGGTGTGGTCGGGGGATGCTTAGGGTGAAGGGTCTCAGGAAGGGGCACTCATGGGACAAAGCAGGGGGGCTTAGGGGGCAGTCAGGGGACAAGGAGCAGGTGGTGTTGGATGGGTCAGGGTTCTGAGGGGGGCAATCGGGGCGGATAGGGGGTGGGCCAGGCTGTTTGGCACGGTACAGCCTTCCGTAACTGGCCCTCCGCACAATTTTGAACCCTGATGTGGCCCTTAGGCCAAAAAGTTTGCCCACCGCTGCCCTAGGTGCTGAGTTAGCAGCGGACTGGAGCTGGGGCCAGAGGAGATAAAAGCAGAGGACTGGGCAGTGAGGAGGAAAACAGAAAAGATTTGGGGTCAGGAGCCGTAGAAAAGCAGCTGGGACGGTGAGCAGACGCTCGGAGAGGGGAAATAAACTCTCCAGCTGTACAGCTTCCCGTGCCACCCCCCAGCCCACCCCCTGCCCCAGAACACTGCTGCAGCTACACGGTTTTTATTGGCAGACGGGGCACCCCCCACCTTGCTTCGGGCCATGGCCTGGGCCCCGCGGGGGGGCAGAGTAGGGAGAGGGCAGAGTCAGGGCCCGGACCCCACCGGGGGACAGGGCGGAGAGGGAGGCCGAGGTCCCTGCCAGGGGCCAGGCAGCGCCCCGGTGTCGGAGGTAAGTGCATGGATCCAGAGTCCCGCTCAGGGCTGCTCCATGGCCTGCCGGCGGATGAGCTCTGCGTACAGCCCGCCCCGGCGCAGCAGCTCCGCGTGAGTCCCAGCCTGGGGGGAGACCGGGGGTGGGGGTGTCATCAGAGCCGGCCCAACCAGCTCTGCCCCATCCTGGCCCTGTGCCCCCTGGAGCCCCTGAAAGCCTCTGTGCCCGTCCCACCGGGGGATCACCCACCCAGATACCCACCTTGTCCCCACGGCCTCATAGCCACCCGGAACAACCCCTTGTTCCCCTGCTCCCGCCAAGGGCTCCCCCACCCGGGGACCACCCACCCAGAACACCTGCCTTGTCCCCATGGCCTCAGCCCCCCCTACCCAGAACACCCTCCCCCAGAACTGCCCCCCCAGCAGGGCGCATCCCCCCTCACCTCGGCCACGCGGCCCCGGGCCAGCACCACGATGAGGTCGGCGCCCTGGATGGTGCTGAGGCGGTGGGCGATGACCAGCACGGTGCGGCCAGCCATGGCCCGCTCCAGGGCCTCCTGCACGGCCTGCTCCGACTCGGCGTCCAGCGCGCTCGTGGCCTCGTCCAGGATCAGCACCGCCGGGTCCTTCAGCAGGGCCCGGGCAATGGCCACTCGCTGCTTCTGGCCCCCCGACAGCATCACGCCGCGCTCGCCTGGGGGGCCACAACCCGGGTCAGGCCCCCATGTCCCTGATCACGCCGCACTCCTCTGGGGGGCCATGACCTGGTTCAGGCCAGGGGGCCGGGACCCTTCCCCCACGCCCTAGATCACACCACGATCACCTGCAGGGGCCACGACCCGGGTCAGGCCGGGGGCCGGGATCCTCCCCCCCAGGCCCCTGGCACTGGCTGAGCGAGAGCAGGGCTGCCCCGGCTCCACTGGCCCCCGTCCCCTGCAACCGTATTCTCACTCGGGGGGGATCTGGCAGCTCTCCCCCACCCCCCGCAGCACGAGCGGCGATGGGCGGGTGGGGCAGAGGAAGGCGCCGGGGGCTGTGCTCACCCACAACGGTGCCGTAGCCCTGGGGGAAGCTGCGGATGAAGCTGTCGGCGTTGGCCAGCCGGGCTGCGGCGTAGACCTCGGCGTCGGAGGCGCTGGGCTTGCCGAAGCGGATGTTCTCCAGGATGGTCGTTCCAAAGAGTGAAGGTTCCTGGCGGGACAGGGGGCATCTGAGTGCCGGGAGCAGCCTGCCCCCACCGCGCCCCACCCCCCCCCGCCGCACTGGCTCACGGTGCCCCACTCCCCCCGTGCCGTTCCCCCACCCCCCCCCTGCCTCATTCCCTGCCCCCCCCACACTCTCCCGCCCCCCTCACCTGGCTGATGAAGCCAATGACCTGCCCCCGTAGCCACGAGGGGTCCAGGGTGCAGAGCTCATGGCCGTCCAGCGTGATGGCCCCTCGCGTGGGCTCATAGAAACGCTCCAGCAGTGCCGCTACTGTCGACTTCCCTGTGGAGAAAGGGGACACGGCTGAACCACGGCCCAGCCCGGGCCCACGGCCCCGCCCCCCACGGCCCCAGCCCGGGCCCACGGCCCCAGCCCCCCACGGCCCCAGCCCCCCACGGCCCCAGCCTGGGCTCATGGCTCCCCCGTGACCCAGGGGAAGGGCAGAGCCATTTCAGAGAATGCAGGGGACTGAGCTCTGACCCGAGGTGGTGTGGAGCTGGGAACTGTTCGGGACTCCTGGGTTCTGCCCCGGCTCTGGGGTGCAGTGGGGCCAAGTAAGCTGGCGGTGGGGAGGGGGAAAGGGGCTGGGCGCCAGGATGCCTGGGTTCTATCCCGGCTCTTGGAGGGCAGGGGGGCTGGGAGCCAGGACCATTCCCCGTGAGACCTTGGCTCCCTCCCCGGCCCCTCTCTGGCCTGGCTGTCCTGCGAGACCCGGGGGAGCGGGGGGCTCTTGGCACTCATGGCCCAGGGGCAGGCAGGGGCCAGGAACCTGGGCACTTCCTGTGGTACCTCCTCCCGACTCGCCCACGATGGCCACTGTCTTGCGAGGGGGCAGGGTGAGGCTGAAGTTCCGTAGCACCGGGCAGCTGGGGCGTGTGGGGTAACTGCGAGGGCAAGAAGAGAAGGGTCAGGCTGAGCAGGGCAGCCAAGGGCTGGGCAACTGCGGAGCAGGACAGGCCCTGGGAGAAGCTGCACAACTGGGAGTGAGGGGCACTGACAGAGCTTGTGGGGAGCCCAGAGCTGGGCAGGCAGGGGGCTGCGGGTCAGGAGTGAGGGGCACCAGGAGAGCTGGGGGGACTCCAGGGCTGGGATAGGGGCTGTGGGTTGGGAATGACGGGCACTGCCAGAGCTGGGGGAAGGGCGGTACAGAGGGTGAGAATGACAGGTGCCCACGCCTTAGTGCCCAGTGGCACAGACCAGAGCTGTCCCCCCGCCCTCGGGCTGCCCTCACCTGAAGCAGACGTCCTGGAAGCAGATGTGGCCAAGCAGGGAGTGGCTGGGGATCCGGGCCCCCCCGGCCAGGGACACAGCTGGCTCCAGGGTCATGAACTCAAAGACACGGGCCCCTGCACTGAGGCCTCGCACGACCTGCGGGGACAGCAATGGGCTGGGACCCCTCCACTGCCACATGGCACCGGGTATGGAAGGGCCCTGGCCAGGGGTGGGGGAGGCCCCTTCTCCCTTGCCCAGCTGACAGTCGGGGCCAGCACAGGGGCATGGCAGGAACCCCTGTCACCACTGCTGCGCCTCAGGGTCCCGGCCTCAGTTTCCAAGGTGCAGCAGCCGGGCCGGAGCAGGGCGAACCGATAAGAACCCCCAGGCTGGCGCGTGTCCCAATGCCCTCTGCCCAGGAGCCGTCCCGGGCCGGGATCCCAGAAGCAGCGAGCAAGCCCTGCTGTTGGGTGGTGTCATGAGAGGCCGAGCCAGCTCCTGCCCCACCTACCTGTCCAAAGAGGACGGAGATGTTGGCCATGGACCTGCCGAGACAAGGGGAGAGGGCTCTGCTCAGCGCTGGGCACGGACCTCCCACCACGGCTCCAGTTCGTCCAGTTTGAATTTTCATCCTGTCCCCCAAAGCGCTTCTAACCCTTCCCAGCTCGGGATCCACCACGAACTTCATAGTGAATTCTCTGTGCCACTATTGAAACCAGTGCTGAAGAGACTGAACAGAACCGGACCCAGAACCGATCCCTGCGGGACCCCCCTCGCTCGGCCCTTCCAGCCTGACTGAACCACTGAGAACGACTCTCCTGGTGAGCCCCGCCCCGGGATGCAATGCACATGACCTTTGCTCTCTGACCTTTGCACCGTCTGTGAAGCCACCATGAAGGACATGAGGTCTCCAGGCGAGAGCTCCTCCCCAGTCATGAGGGAGCCCCCCACAAAGATGGTACCCAGCACGATACCTGCAGGGGCAGAGAGTGGCACAGTGACATGAGGGCAGTGGGGCACAGGAGAGGTGAGGTGCCCACTGCCCCCTCAGACGCACTGGCTGGCACGCCAAGGGATGCCAAAGTATTTCCCTAACACCCCAGAAAGGCAGCCACCTCTGGGGTGGAGTGCAGCAGCCGGCGCCTGGTTGGGTGCACGGGGCGGGCTGAGCCAGGCCAGGGGGCTCATGGAGTGTGGCTGGCTTTGTGTGGGGCTGGCACACCCCGGGGGAATCTCCACATCCCAGTGAGTCTGTCCCTATGGCCTTGGCATCGCCGCCCAGGGGAAGGGGAGACTGAACCACTAGGGCTGCCTAGAGACTCCACAACTCTCTGCAGAGAGCAGAGCCCACAAGTGCCGGGGGGGCGGAGGACGGGACAGGAGAAGGGTCACCGGAGGCCCTACAGTCGCACGGCTGATGGGAACCCTAGGGGGTGGCCAGGACGGAGGCGACTGACACACCCGCTCTGGGGGGAGAAGGCTCCCGGTGGTGGGGCCGGTCCCAGCTGGGCTCTGTGCGACTCACTGGCTGAGCTCGCGGGGGGAGCAGGAGCCCAGAGGCTCTGTCTCAGGTGCGGGGGGTCGTGTGGCCCATCCTTGAGAGTGGCTGGACCTGGAGATCTGGGGAGTGCCCGGGGCACCCCTGGGGGTCTGGTGCCGCCCACTCACAGTTCAGTGCCATGTTGGACAGCCCCTGGAAGACAGCGATGCCCACGCCCAGCTTCTCGTTCAGCCTGCTCGACCGATCCACCTCGTGGCAGTACAGGCTGCAAGGCAGGGGAGAGGCTGGCGTCCCACACCAGGGCACTGAGAGGGGCTGGCAGCTGCTAGGTCTTCCTTACAGCACCTCCCCCGCACAGCACCCCTAGTGCCTACGGGACCCGGCCAGGAGGTGGGGGTGTCACCTCCCCCGCACAGCGTCCCCAGTACCTATGGAACCTGGCCAGGGGTGGCACCTCCCCCACACAGCACCCCTGGAGCCTATGGGACCCGGCCAGGGGTGGCACCTCCCCCACACAGCGCCCCAGTGCCTATGGGACCTGGCCAGGGGGTGGAGGTGTCACCTCCCCCGCACAGCACCCCTGGAGCCAATGGAATCCGGCCAGGGGTGGCACCTCCCCCGCACAGCACCCCTGGAGCTAATGGAACCCGGCCAGGGGTTGGCACCTCCCCCACACAGCGCCCCAGCGCCTACTGGACCCGGCCAGGGGTGGCACCTCCCCCGCACAGCGTCCCTAGTGCCTACTGGACCTGGCCAGGGGTTGGGGCTGGCACTTCCCCCGCACAGCACCCCTGGTGCCAGGCTGGGGGGGCAGGAAGTGGGTCCAGATGGGAAGGAAAAAGGTCCCAACTCTGGGGTGTGGGCAGCAGGGATCATGTGCCCATGGCGCTGGCAGGAGTGGGGACAAAGCCGCTGTCTAGTACTTACGCCACCTCTCTGTCCTCCATGGCAAAGGCCCGCACCGTCCGCACGTTTCCCAGAGCCTCGTCGGCCATCCCCGTGGCCCTGGCCACCTGCAGAGAGACAGTCACAGGCCACCCTGCTCCGTGCTGGCTGATGGGGCAGGAGGAGCCATGGCCGGGGCACCTACCAGCTCGACACTCCCTCCGTACCGGGGTCCCCCAGTTTGCACCTAGCTGGGGGTGGGGGGGTGTTACCTGCGCCCGGCCTGGTGGAAGGGGGAGACCTGGCTCCCTAGATATGCTAATGAGTATGAATATAGTGTAACTGGAATCTGCTTTACAGGCAAGGTCTCTTGTAAGGTCTCATTGCAAAGGTTATAGCCAACGGAGTGTGGTCATCCTATCTGTATATACACGGGGGTTGGACTAGTGACCTTCGGAGGGCTCTTCCCACCCTGATCTTCTCCGATTCTAGAAATATGACTATTACTCCCAGGAGTGCAGAGTGGGGGCCACAATGGGGGGTTAGAATCGTGATGGCTCCCACTGACTAGGACAGTCGGTTGTAGATGGTTTATTTACCCACAGGCCTGTCTGGATATGTGTGGGCCAGCCCCTGGGTAATGAAGAAGGGGGCGTCACAGGACACGTGACCATGTCACATGATACTAGAATCCATCTTCAGTCTGGTGCTTTTCCATTTAGGAGAGGTGGGGACCCAGAGAGACAAAAGATTCTCACCTTGGGCCAAAGCTAGAACAGGGTTGGGGGGAGCAGGACAAAGGGGGGCAGTCATGAAAGAGCCCCTGCTTACCACCTGAGATGTCTGCTGGAATGTACAAGGACTGGACAAGGGACAGGATTGGGCCCAGACTCGGAAGGAGTCTAGTCTGTGAAAGAAGCTTATTGGGACATCTCTGAGAGTGAGATATCACCTGTCATCAGTTTCTTAATGTGTTAGGCTTAGACTTACGTATTTTTGATTTATTTTGCTTGGTGACTTACTTTGTTTTGTCTGTTATTACCTGAAACCGCTTAAATCCTACTTGTTATACTTAATAAAAATCACTTTTGTTTATCAGTAAACTCAGAGTAAGTGGTTAATACCTGGGGGAGCAAACAGCTGTGCAGATCTATCAGTGATATAGATGGTGGACAGCTTTTGAGCCTATCCTGTGGAGCTTTACACAGAGTAAAACGGATTTCATTGGGGTTTGGATCCCATTGGGAGCTGGGTGTTTGGGTGCTGGAGACAGGGAACCTGCAGAGCTGTTCTCACTTAAAGTCTGCAGCTTTGGAGGCATGGCCCAGACCTGGGTCAGGCGCCAGCAGGCTGGCGTGTCCAGCTCCACAAGGCAGAGATGTGGAGTCCCCAGCTGGCAGGGACAACGGGCTCAGAGGGAATGTCAGCACAGCGGGTGACTGTCCCGGGGGTCTCTGTGACCGAACCCATCACAGGGGGTCTTACCTGCTCCTGGGCCTGGCGGGACAAACTG
>ML677454.1:0-11242 GCA_007922305.1 Dermatemys mawii | reverse complement strand
CCCCCCCCCTCACTTCACCCAGCTGGCCCCGGGGCCTGGCTGTCCAGCCCTCTGGCCGAGCGACACCGGACGCTCTGACCCCGTTTATCTCCCATCCACCCTGCCAGGCGCGCGGCTCGGTGCCAGTCGGTGGCCGCGTGGCTCCCACACACCCTCGGGGGCGCTCACGAGCCGGCCTGGCACAGGGGGATCAGCTGAAACCACGTCTGGGGGTTGCAGGGACACGGACCCGACCCCCAGGAACACTCGGTGCCCCCTGCCCAGCAACGCCACTGCTCGGCTGCACACCGCTCGCCGCCCTGACCGGCGAGTTCCCCCTCGTCCTCCCGCCGGCCCGTGCTAGGTGCGGGAGCGGAGCACACCCGGCACGCACAGAGACTCTGCTGCTCCGGGACAGGTGGCCCGGGCTAGCCACAGCCTCCGCTCCTGCAGGCAGCCCCAATGCGGGAGGGAGTGTTCAGTGTGTCCTTCACACCCACAGGCCCGTGCTCGCAGACTAGTGACACAGGGGTCGTGTCTGCGTCATGTCTCCTTGACCAGGCTGCTCTGCATGCGGGTAACACCCCCCCACACACACACACCCCTCAGTGCCGCAGCCCTGGGACTGGGCCTGCCCTGCAGACCCTGCGGGTGCCCCGTGGTGGGCAGAGCCGGACGCTGTGCCAGGGCCCTGCTGCAGGTGCTGCGCGGCCTGGCGGGTGCACGGCCTTGGCCTCTTGTTTGCTGGGGGCCGGCCCTTTAAGAATTGGGTGGGGCAGACAGTGTTTGCAGAAGGCAGGTGAGGTGTGGGGGGGATTCCTCTCTGGGGCAGGGCAGGAGCCCTGGCTGGGGGGAGCTCCCAGATACTCCTGCCCCAGCCTCTCCCTGCAGAGGGCACTGTGGGGGAAGGGCATTGGGGCTGGGTGTGGGGGGAACTCCCGGTTACTCCAGTCCCAGCAGGGGGAACTGGGGAGGGGCAGGGGGCTGCAGCCAGTGAGGGACCCCAGGAGACTGAGCGGCTGAGGGCTGGGGTGAGCAGAGCTCGGGCAGGAGCCAGGCACCGAGGGCATTGGAGGTCTAGGGTGGCGCCTGCCCTAGCAGGGCAACAGGCTGGGATCTTTGCGCAGGGGACGCCGGGCAGTGGGGCACAGACCCGCCATCTCCCGCGTGGGGCAGGCAGGCCGCACACTCCAGGCTGAGGGGAGGGATCCCTCTGTCCCCACCCATACTGAGCCGGTGGAACTCCCTGCTGCAGGGTCTCGCTCAGGCATGGTCAGCGCATCGGATGTCGTTGGGATAACGAGACCATCCAAAGGCCCACGGGGGCATCTGACTGGGCTGCCTGCGCCAGCACTGGGCCGGCCTCCGCTAGGGGTCTGGGGGTCTCCATCTGGGCAGGGTCCCTTGGAGCTCCTGGGCCTGGCCCCACTGGAAGCTTGTGGGAGTGGGAGGAGACAGATCCAGGGACGAGAGGGGCCTGGGAGGCTGGAGAGGGGACAGGCCCACGGAGAGGGTGATGCGGGAGACCCGCATCCTTTCCCTGCCCCATATGGCCGTGGCCGGAAGGGGCAGCCGCAAGCTCACAGCACCTCCTGGGAGTACCCGCCCTGCGCTCAGCTCTCGCTGCAGCTGGGGTCCCCCCAGCACAGGGCCTGTGGGGCCAGCCCCACAATAGCAGGCGTGTCCCCCGCTCCCTGGAGCCCCCGTTCAACCGAGACCGGACACGGACAGTCGTGGTGGCAGCTCCCCGCCCGCGCGTCACCATGGCCCCCTCTTCCCCTTCCTTAGATGGATCCTTTGTTACCATGGCAATGGCTCCCCTCTTTCAGTGCAGCCGTTGCCATGGTGATGCCTCCCCTCCCTTACCTGTGAGCCTAGTTGCCAGGACAGCATCCCTGGTGTGGGTTGGGTGCTGCGGTACCCGCATGGGCCAGCTGTGCCCATCACACCCTACCAAGGGCACTGGGGTGAAAGTCTCCAACCCACGGCCCAGTCACCACTTCGGGGCGCTCTGGGGGACATGTATGGCCCCTTCCCTCCCCCAGGAGGCACCAGGCTCCTTACCCGGCCTGGGTATTCCTGTTAACCCCCCGAGCTGCCCCAGAGCCAGTCCTGGGGCCGGTGCAGTGCTGGGCCAGCTCCCCCACCCCGCTGGCCTGCACCTGCCCTGGCCAAGGCAGGGCTTCCTGGGAAAGTGGGGGCCTGTCCCTGTCAGGCAGCCCATTCCACACAGTGCCAAGCGGGGGATCTCCCAGGAGTCACTGACACGGAGCCGCAGGGTCTGGGCTTCACAGTAGAAGCCGTGTTAGTCTGTATCGTAAAGAAAACTTGTGGAACCTCAGAGACTAGCCAGTTTATTTCAGCATAAGCTTTCGTGGGCTACAGACCACTTCATTGGATGCATAGAATGGAACCCACTTCTACCATTACATATTTTCTGTGTATATACACACACAGAAGATACATGAAGGTGGAAGTTGTCAGACCAATTCTAAGAGGCTATTTAATTTAGGTGACCTATTATCAGCAGGAGAAAAAAACTTTTGTCTCGATAATCAAGATGGTCCATTTCAGACAGTTGACAAGAAGGTGTGAGGATACTTAACGTGGAAATAGATTAAATTTGAGTAATGGACACAGATCCAACATCAGGAATCATAACATTCAAAACCAGTAGGAGAACACTTCAATCTCCCTGGTCACTCTGTAACAGACCTGAAGGTGACAATCTTAAATCAGGAAAACTTCAAAACCAGATTCCAACGAGAAGCTTCTGAACTGGAATTAATTTGTAAATTGGACACAATCAACGTAGGGTTAAACAGAGACTGGGACTGGCTGGGACATTACACAAATTGAACCTATTTCCATATTAAGTATCCTCACACCTTCTGCACATGGCATCCCCCCGCCCTTCCCCCCCGCCCCGATACAGCCCAGCTCTGCGCATGGCACCCCCCAGTTCGCAGGGTCTGGGGGCAGTGTCTCCCGGGGCTGGACTGGGGCTGACCCCCCCGTGCCTGGCTCTGTCTCCCCTGCAGATCTTCACACGCCTGGGGAAGTGCTACACCTTCAACGCAGGGGCACCGGGCCACGAGCTCCTCACCACCGTCAAGGGCGGCTCCGGCAACGGGCTGGAGCTCATGCTGAACATCCAGCAAGACGAGTACCTGCCCGTCTGGGGCGCGAGCGGTGCAGCACCCAGCAGGGCCCACCACACAACACCCCCCAGACAGCAACACCTGGCACGGACAGCAACACTCCCCCCAGACAACAACACTCCCCCTCCCCCCAGACAGCAGCACCCCCCGACCCCTCCGCAGACAGTTACACCCAGCACAGACAGCCCTGCCAACCCTGTCCCTGGGACGGCAACCCCCGGCATAGCCAGGCCTTTCTGCACCCCCCTTCCCCAAAGCTGTAAAGCCATAGGGCAGGAGTCAGGTCTAGGCAGCTCCCCCCAGAACAGGAGCCCCCTGGGTTTCCCCCAACACCCAGTAACACCCCCATGCTCTGCTGGGTTTGCAGACGAGGTCTCCTACGAAGCCGGGGTCAAGGTGCAGATCCACAGCCAAGAGGAGCCGCCCTTCATTGACCAGCTGGGCTTCGGCGTGGCGCCCGGCTTCCAGACCTTCGTGTCCTGCCAGCAGCAGCGGGTATCCGTCCTTCCCTCTGTCCGTCCATCCCCAGGACCCGGGGCCAGCAGGGCTCCTGCCCACCACCCCAGTGCTGGGGAGGGAGGGAGCCCTGGGGATGAAGAATGGGGGGATCTGCTCTTCAGGGATCTGTGGGGAGGGACGGTGGCATGAGGCTGCCCCTTCGCTGCAAAGGAGGATGTCAGGAGCCGTTTCCTCCCCCAGGCCCTGGCCGTGTGGATCCTGCTCTCAAGGGAGGCTCCCCATGCCCATGTGATCGGAATCTTTGGCCACTGGTCTGGGGGAGGCACCCTGTGCCCATGTGTCCTGGTGCCACCTACATGGGGGCACATAGAGGCAAAGTGACCCTGACCTCCCTCCCCACTGGTGCCTGTGGCAGTGAGTGGGACTCGCTTCCCACTGGGTCCCTCTAGCACCTTGTCCTCATGCACCCACAAACATGAAATCTTGATAGTTGGTTGGTTGCAATTAGTCTGGTTTGGTTGACTGGGGATGGCTGGGGTTAGTTAGGGTGGGTTGATTTGGATTAGATGGAGTGGGTAGTTGGGTTTAGTTGGTTGGGGTGGTAGATTAGGGTTCATTGGTTGGGGTTCAGAGGGTGTGTTGGGTTAGCAGCAGCGGATATCTGCCCTTCCATCTGTCTGTCCATAGCTGAAGTTGGTTGGTTTTTGGTAGGTTAAGGTTAGTTGGTTGAGGTGGGTTGTAATGCCAAGGTGGGTTAGTAGCTGGGGTTGGTTAGAGTTAGTTGGTTGGGGATGGTAGTTGGATTGTGTTAATAGCTGTATTGGTTGGTTAGGGTTAGGTGGGGTTGGTTGTGGGGAGGGTTGGGTTGGGTGAGTAGCTGGGGTTGATTAGTTAGGGTTAGTTGGGGTTGTTTGGGGATAACGGGTTGGGTTGGGTTGGGTGAGTAGCTGGGGTTACTTGAATTCGTTGATTGGCTGGGCATGGTGGTGGCGTTAGTAGCTGTGGTTGGTTGGTGAATTGGGATTGGGGGCCTGGTTGGGGTGGGTTAAAGATGGGGCTGGTGGCCAGAATCTCTCTCCAGGCGGCTCTCAGTGCTGCAGGTGCAGTTGTCTCTGAATTGTGCTGGCTTTCAAATGACACAGTCTGAACTTGATCATCGGACTGTCCGTTAGTTGCAGTGACTGGCTGTGGTTGGGTAGGAATCCTTGAGTTGGACCCTTGTTCTGCAGTCACCCTCTGCAGAGTTTGCTCTATTGATTATTCTCTCGGAGGAACAAAGTGAAGGTGTCGACGTTTCCTGCTGAACTCTCCACTGTTAGAGTTGCTCATAAATGATCTCGATGCTGATTTGTTTTTCTTTATGACAGCTGATGTTGTCCATCCTTTTTCTCCATCCAATTTGACATGAACGTGGTCACCATGTTCTAGACCCGTCAGTTCTCTGAGTCTGTTGTAAAGTGTTCATAAGAACTTTTCACCTTTTTATCCAGTTTAGCTACTCTCTTCATATCTGCCCACTTTGGAGATAGGTTTCTTTCTAGTGCTGGAGCAGTCGTTCTGAACTGTCTTCCCATGAGGAACTGTGCTGGACTAGATCCAGTAGCTGCTGTTGGGGTTGGTCTGTAACTCAGAAGAGCAAGCGTAACAATGCTGTCTCTAGCGGACACAATTCAGAGAATCAAGTCAGGACAAATTATTTAGCGCAGAGCAGTCACAGGTCAGAGATGGGTGTTTTTTATTACTAAGGCGCCAAACCAGACAGACAGAGAGAACTTTGGTCTCACCCCACTGGCTAACAACAAGTCCCACAAGCAACTCCCTTAGACACTCCAGTTTCCCACTATCACCACCAGCAGCCACTCATTATAGGGACAAATGAAACTCAATACCCCAGTAAAGGAAAACGGTTCTCTTGATCCCAAAGGACCAAGCCCAGACCCAGGTCAATATACCTGTCAGACCTCATCCACAAATCACGCTGTTGCCAGTTCTTTAAAATCTAAAGGTTTTATTCATAAAATGAAAGAAATATAGATGAGAGAATTGGTTATATGGACTCAATTGCATACAGTGATGACAAAGTTCTCGGTTCAGGCGTGTAGCAGGGATGGAATAAACTGCAGGTTCAAATCAAGTCTCTGGAGAACAAACATCCCCAGCTGGGATGGATCCTTCAGTCCTTTGCTCAGAGCTTCAGTTTGTAGCAAAGTCCCTCCAGAGGTAGAAGCAGGATTGAAGACGAGATGTAGGGGTTTCCAGGGCCTTTTATAGTCTTGTGTGTGAAAATGGCTTTGGTCTTCTGTGCAAGATCACAGCAAGATGGAGTTTGGAGTCACATGGGCAAGTCACATGTCCATGCATGATTCAGTTTGCAGGTGGCAGCCATTGCTCACATACCACCTTGAACATCCCAGGGAGGCTCCTCAGATGTGGATTGGAGTCTCCCAAGGTCCATTGTCAGTGAAGTGTTTCTTGATTGGGCACTTAATCTGCAAATTCCTTTCTCAGGAAGCTGAACAAATGTTTCACTGAGGCTACGTATGTGTTTGTCAGAATCAAACAGATTGAATACAAGTACCTAGCCAACATTCATCACTTCAACTGAAAAAATGATACACACCTGCAGACAGCAGAATCATAACCAGCAAACTACAACCCTTCCATGGACACCCCACTTGTCCTCTTCTGTACAAGCCCTGGTGCAACCATACCACCTTGGTTGCAATCATGATCTATATGGTCACAGTTCATGTCAATAATGTCACGGCAAGGAATGGATCTTCCTGCTGCAGGACTTTTTTGGCTGTCTATACAGCTCTCTCAGCCTCTCCATTCACTCATGGGGAATGTGGGCTGCTAGGAATATGATCAAAATCATATTTCGTTCAGAATGACTTAAATTCTGTGGCAGTGAGTTGCGGTCTGTTGTCCATCGCTGGTTGTTCTGAAATACCGAAGTCAGCAAAAGTCCACTTCAGTTTCTCAGTGATGCTGCCCCACGTCACGTCTTTCAAGTAGGGTGATCAGATGTCCCGATTTTATAGGGACAGTCCCAATTTTTGGGTATTTTTCTTCTATAGGATCCTATTACCCCCCACCCCTGTCCCAATTTTTCACATTTGCTGTCTGGTCACCCTACTTTCAAATACATGACTTCGATATACCTGGAAAAAGAGTCACAACGGCCAGGTAATGATGACCTCTGGAGTCCCATAAATCTGCAGTGCGTCTCCTCCAGGCCTGTCTGGGAGGGGTGCTGGTGTTGGTCTGTTCATTCTGCGGTGCTCACATGCAGATACTCTATTCCTTATGTCCTAGCTAATGCCTTGCCACCACGCTGACCGGCTCATTCACGGCATGTCCTTCATCCTCCACGTCCTTCCTGGAGGAGGTTCAGGATTTCTTCCCTCATGTTTGGAATTACGATGCCATTGCCTTTAGCCAGGAATCCATCTGACTTGTCCACGCACCACAAAGTTCGTCTCTTCACTTCCGTAGTGTCTTTGGGCCAGGTGCCCCAGTGGAACGTAGAACTTCCGGGAGCTGAGTGTCTGCCAAGGCTGCTTTCTGTGGTGGGAGTAGTCGGGGCCGTCGCTAGCTCTTCTGGTGCGTATGGGTAAGGCCGGCCCTGGGAGTCGTCTATTCTCTGACAGTGGTCTGGGTGGGTGCACAACATCCTCGCACGCCTTTGTGTCCCCTTCGACCTCCCGCGTAGCCGTGAGCAGTGCTGAGCTCCATGAGCTCGGTGACAGATTTTCTGCTACTCCCAGATTTTTGCGACGAACATACTTAGCCCGTGCGTTAAATCACATTAACCTTAGCAATGGACACAGGCATCTCAGCGGCGCTCGATCCGGGTCTTGTCCACAAGCAGTTGAGGGTTACAAGCAGTTGAGGGTCGGTTATCCGTGGGAAGGTGTCATTCACACGGAGATCTGGGCACTTGCCAGGCACTCCTGTTAATGCTACTTCTGAGAGTGTGTGAGAGCAAAACACAACTGACTTCCACTCAGAGCCCTGTTCGTGCCACAATGCAGCCCCAGGCCTTAGCTGCCGGTGTCTGCACTGACCCCCCAGGGGTCTGGTCACATCCTCAGACCTGAGCACTGGAGCTGTGGGATCGTTTGAAGGCAATGTCTTGATTTGGCCCCAGAGTCAAGATGTTTAGGATTTTAAGAGTCCAGTCAGGGGTTTGTCACCATAGAAAGGTTGTGTAGGTCTCGACCAAGGTAATTTACCATTCCTAGGACACGTCTCAATTCAGGTTCCTTAGTTGGTGCGTTCAATCCATGAATTGCTTTGACTTTCTCAGGCTAGAGCTGATTCCATCTGTTTATTGTCTGTCCCAAAACCTCAATTTGGCGTAGGTGGAAAATGCATTTTTCCTCATTTAGCATCAGTCCAAACTGACGGGGTTAAATGCTGCATTGAGGGTTGTCTTATTTTCTTTCATCGAAGATCCATATTTCAGAATATCGTCCATGACAGCTCCAACTCCATCCGTGTCCACTAACAGTTCTGCCATCTTGCTTTGGAAAGTTTCTGATGCACTGGTGATTCCAAAAGGATATCACAAATCACAGAATCCTGTGAAGTGGATCTTAGCCCACGAAAGCTCATGATCCCTAAGATCTGTTAGTCTATGAGATGCTACAAGACTCTTTGTCACTTTTGCAGATCCAGACTAACACGGCTACCCCTCTGATATACAGAATCCTAGAATCTGAGGGTTGGAAGGGACCTCAGGAGGTATCTAGTCCAACCCCCTGTTCAAAGCAGAACCAATCCTTCAGAGATCTTCAAAAGCAAAGTCTCCCAAAGGGTGTGATCCATGGAGTCAGTTTAGCACTTTCTTTGAGTAAAGGAATTAGTCTGACCGAGGCATCCACCTTGGAGAATCCTGCGGCTCCTTTCTCATTGGGGAGGAAGCCACCCGGGGGTGGGAAGATGCATTTTTCTCTCTCAGCTGCTTCACAGAGTATTTTAAGATCCACACAGCTCCGTGTGTTTCTGTATAACCAGTACCAGGGACATACCATGCAGCTGGCTCCGAGGTTTTTCTGAGTTATGCCATTTCGCTCCATTCTCCTTAACTCCGTTTCCACTTTGTGAAGTAAGGGGATAGGAATCCAGTGAGGTGTATGTGCACACTGTGGTTCAGCATCGTCCCTTAAGGGGATTTGCGCTGGATCGCTATCCCCAAATTCTCCACTGAGTTCCTCCACCTCTCTCTCCTGGCCTATCATGGAGGCCACGCTGTAGCTCAGAAAGTGGTGGGTCTCTGGTTCTTTGATCACATGCATTCTGAATGCAAAGCTTTTGTCTCTGTAAACTGTGTCATGAGCTGTCCCGTGCTCAGTGTATCTCCAGGGGTAGTCAGAGCTGGGTCAGGTGACTTCAGCTCTGGGAGGGGTTGAAGAGATTGTAAACCCCTTCGGAGGTTGTGAACGGGACGCTGGAGAAGTGTGTGATGTCTGAGTGAGGGGGGCCTCCCTTATCTTCAGCTTCCCCTTGCTTGTAGCTGAAAGGAGTGAGAAGCCATGTTAAGCTGTCCACAGCTTTGAGCAGAAAAGGGGCTCAGCTAACAAGTAGATGCCGGCTCCAATTACCATAGATCCTGCTGAGCTTGTTACAGAAGAGATTTCCTTAGCTGAAAAACTCCAGATTTCCTTCGTCAGCATCTTGCAGTCAATAGAGCAAATGAACAGTCATTCTAGTCATTGCTGCCAACCAGAGTTAATTTGCTTCATCTCCTTCCCTCAAATCAAAGCCAGTAAAACTATTCCCCTTGGAGCTAGGGGACACTGGCTATTGAACATGCTGCAAGCAGCTTTCTACCATGAAGAGAGATCCATGTGCAACCCAAGTGGAACAGCTGCAGTTTAATTTTCAAATGCATTCAATCAGCCTCACCTAAGAAACCAGGAAGTGTCTTATTGGACTGAAACCGGTTTGCTGGCTGCTATCATTGGATCGATCAGCAAACAGCCTATATATTTTGTAAGATGCAAGCAAATGAACTGAGGTGACCCCAGAACCCGGAGAACTGTGGGTTTATCCTTTGGGTCCCTATGTTTGCATGTAAAGAAGGAGTAACAAAAGGGGAGAGAACCGTGATGTCGGCTCCTGAATCGCTTTGAAAGTCAGTAGTCTTGCCATGAATATTCAGTTTCACTTTCCAGGCAGGCTCTTTGTCATCACCAGTGACAGATCCCAGAAACCATGTCTCTTGGTTGTAAGAGAGTCAACCACTGACTGCTTTGGTGCAGCGAACAGCTGCAAAATGCCCATGTTTTGTGCATTTTTTTACACCCTGTGCCTCTGGCTGGACAGGCGTCATCTCTTGGGATAGGATCCATTCCACACCTTCTGCACTTAGGCTGGAATTTGTCCCTCCTAGCCTGGAATTCTCTCTCCTGGCCTCAGGGGTGTGAGGATAATGACCTTTAACACTCAAGTGTCTGTTTACAGTTCCTAAGCTGCTTTTGTGCTTTCCAAGGGTCTCACCTGCCCTAGGTTTTGGTGACTCAGCAGCTCAGAATTCTTTGCTCCTTGGATAGCCGTGGCTAGGGCTAAATCCCCCTTCAATGATAGCTGCTGTGAAAGGTTTTTAATCTGTTATCCCAAGGGGTCTCCAAACTTTATGAGACGAGGGCCATATTACATTTTTGAGGGGGCTTCGCGGGCCGAAGCGACTGTGAAAATATTCAATATATGCAAAATCCCCCCCTTTGCTCCGGCCGCTGCCGCCCCCCCCCCCCTTTACTCCTCTAGCTGCTGCCAAGGGGCACTCACCCCTCTGCACATGGGGCCACCAGCAGCAGCTCACGGGGGGTGGGGGGAGTAGCGGCGGCGGTGCCTGCTCAGCTGGAGGGCTAGACAAATCGAAGCTGCGGGCCGGATCCGGCCCCCAGGTCATAGTTTGGAGACCCCTGTGTTAACCCAATAACCAGCCGCCGCGCTCTGTTATTTGTATGGTTTGCATTCCCAAAATCACAGTTTTCAGCCCGTGGCCGCAGAGCTCTTGTACAATTTTCAACATTCTCCCCGGCTCCTGAAGTCTCTGGTGGAAATCGGCTCTTGCGGAAAGAGGGCTGGGGTAGGACGTGCAGGACGTCTGGGTGCAGCGTGGCCTCCCCGGTCCCTGCTGGCCAGAGTCTGATCCTCTCATGCCTGAGGCACCTGCCCCTCGGCTGGGGTCCATGCGGACGAGGACTCGCTGACCTGGTTACTGTAGGGAAGGAGCCTCCCTTGTCTCTGGACAGCACCCACCCAGCCTGCTCCCAGCGCTGCGCCCCGCTCAGCCGCCTCGGGACACGGGCGTGCAGCACCATCCGCCGGCCGGCTCCCCCCCAGGGCCACCTGGCCCCCTCTCTGCAGCCCTCCTCCGGCGGTTCCCCCCTCGGTGTTACCCACAATGCCCGGCTTGCCGGGCGTGTGTGCAGGGGGGCCTGGCACGCCATGTGTGCACAGGCATGTCGAATGCGTGTGCATTTGCAGCTCTGCAGTGCGTGTGCACAGAGGGGAGTGTGGGGCCATGCGTGCTCACACCCCTGTGCCCACATGCCAGCCTGTGAGATGCCCGGCTGCCATTCTTGGGGAGCCCTGCTGCTGCTATGGTACAGATGGGGGGGTTCCACCAT
>ML677453.1:0-14326 GCA_007922305.1 Dermatemys mawii | reverse complement strand
AGCTCAGGAATCAGCATCTGCCAGTTACCAGCGTGTCGGTGCCACGGAAACGCCCTATGACCTCGATGATAAACGTCTTCATCCTTCCAAAATCCTGGAGACTAACGCTGCTGGAGCCGTCGATGAGGAACACAATGTCTGTGAGGTGTTTGGGGCATTCTGGGGAAGGGGAAGCGGGGGGTTACAGAGAGAAATTCAGCTAGATGGGCCAAGAAACACCAAATGGCAGTGAAACTGCCAAGACATCTGCCCCTCTAGTCTGGTATCCTGCCTCATTCCTGCCACAGGCCCATGGACCCATCTAGCCTGCTCATTAAATCATAGGTTAGAAGAGACCTCAGGAGATCATCTAGTCTAACCCCCTGCTCAAATCAGGACCCATCACCAGTTAAATCATCCAAGGGATTTTTGCCTCATATCCCTAAACGGCCCCCTCAAGGATTGAGCTCACAACCCTAAATTTAGCAGACTAAGGCTCAAACCACTGAGCTATCTCTCCCTGCTGCCCTGATCACCTCAAAGGCCCATCTAGCTATTTCTCCTCCTCCCCTGCTGGCCCATATACCCCCCACCATGTCCCCTGGGTGCTGATCCCCCACCCCTTGGGCTGCCCCTCACCTGCCAAGGTGTCTGGGATGCGCTGGAGCTGCCGGAGGTTCTGGTCCAGGAGGAAGCAGTAGCCTTTGAGGTACATGTCCTTTCCACAGTCCTGGTGCACCGTGGGGCCGCACACCTGGGCACAAAGAGAGGGACAGGTCACTGGCATAGGCATGCGTACGGTGTGTGCCGGGTATGCCCAGGCACACCCTAATACAGGCCAGAGCCGGCCCGCAGGCTTCTCCTAACCGGCCCCTGAGCTCCGGCTGGGGAGGCTGCTCTTCCCCGCCTCCACTTCTGTTCCCCTCCCCTGCAGCCTCAGCGCACCATGGGAGCAGCGCTCTGCGGGGTGGAGCTGCGCGGTAGCATGTCTGGCTCCAGGCCAGACACACAGCATGCTCCGGGAGATCATCGCGGCAGCAACACACTGTTCTGAGTGGCGGCGTGGTCGGGGGCCAAGGCCGGGCCTGGGCCAGCCCAGGGGTTTGGATAAGGGCCAGAGGGTCTCGGGGGGGCAGTCGGGGCGTTGGATAGGGGGTGGGAGTCCCAGAGGGCCTGTCAGGGGGCAGGGGTGTGGCTAAGGGTCAGTCAGTCAGGGAATGGGGGGTTGGATAGGGGTGGGGTCTTGGGGTTAGGAGCAGGAGGTCTCTGGAGGGGATAGTCAGGGGACAAAGAGTAGGAGGGCTTATATAGAGGGTGGGGTCCTGGGGGAGCAGTTAGAATGGGGGGGTCTCCAGAGGGGGCAATCAGAGGACAAGGAGCGGGGGGTTGGATGGGTTGGGGGCAGTCAGGGGCCGGGATGCGGGTGGGGGTCGGTTAGGGGGCAGGGCCAGTCTGTTCAGGGAGACACAGCCTTCCCTACCCGCTCCTCCACACAATTTTAAACCCCAATGTGGCCCTTGGGCCAAAAAGTTTGCCCACCCCTCGGTTAGCTCATTACCTGGTTAAAGATAAAGATCATGAAAATTGACTGTATCTTTGTATACGCCTGGTTTTCATTACCAAAAATTTGGTATTTTGTGTCTCATTTTTTAAGTTTGTATTTTTTAAGTAAAATTTAGTTGTTAATTTTAAAAAAAGTAAGTTTAGTTATGTTTCAGTTCCTTTAGTTTGTTTGATGAATAAAAATAATTTCCTTTCTGATTGAGTATTCAATAAATGTTTGCCTTTAAAAAAAATTCCCTGAGTGCACACCCTATGCTCACTGGGCTCTCCTGAGTAGAGCCGCAGTGCGGGAGGGTCAGGGCCTGCTCCCCCATGGACACGCAGAGAAAGTTTCTGCCAGGGCAGAGGACTCCCACAGGACAGACGGGACCCCAGGATCCAGCACTCGTTTCCCAGAGGGGACGGGGAGTGACACGGGGACATCACCTGGTTACCACACTCCCTGCTATGGCAGGACACAATCACTGTTGCCATGGCTACATCAACCTGCTACAGCCCTCCCTGCTATGGCAGTGCTCAGGAAAGGTTGCCATGGTGAAGTTATCCAGTTGCCACAGGGCCTTGCTATGGCAGTGCACAACGGATATCGCCATGGCAACACCACCTAGTCACCTCCATCTCTTATAACATCAAGGCCACTCTCTCCATGTCATATCAGCTGGTCACCATGCTCACTGTTAAGTCAGTTCACAGTCACTGTTGCCTTGGCCACCTTTCCCCATTACAGCATTACGCAATGCCGCTAATTACGGGAGTTACCAATGACCCCACCGAGTCACAATGACGTCACCCAGTCGTCAACTCTGCCCCGGTACCACAGTTGCGCTGACATGGCCCAGTTACTACCAGCTGTGAGGAGTGGGGTTGTGGGGAGCTGCCCCATGGCAATCCCAGGGAGCGAGTGTCAGACCCCAGGCCCAGCACCCATCCACCCCGTGTGTGGTACCTACCAGGAGCTCAGAGTCCCAGGCAGCCAGAGACAAACCAAGGGACATCTTTACAGCATCAGAGGGCCCTGGGGGGAGGGGAAAGAGGGACACCAGAGTGAGTAAATAAACCCCACCCCTTGGACAGAACCCAGGAGTCCTGACTCTCAGCCCTGCCCCCATCACCACCCCACTCCAACCCACTAGATCTCACAGCGCTGGAGATAGAACCCAGGAGTCCTGACTCCCAGACTCTTTGCTCTAACCCACTGCACCCCACAGCACAGAGTGCCCCTACTCTGGATGGGGATCTCCTGGCAGCGTTCAGAGCCCGGGTCACACTTGTAGACTTTGCCGGTTTCATTCACGTCTCCCGTCTGCAGCGGGGCCCCAACGAGCAGCCTGTGGGGAGAGAGCAGAGAGGGGCTCAGAGGATATCCCAGCACACCCAGGGGAGTGGGGCCCAGGAGGGGCAGCGCAGCCAGACTGGCCCCTCAGGGATGGATTTGAAGCACGTAACTGTGGGACCCTGAGGCCACATTCGGCCCTTACCCCCCAGCTCCGGCATTTCCGAACTGCACCACGCTGTGCCCGAACCCCTTCGCTGCCTCCTGGAAGGTGATGGGTCCCTTCACCTCCACGCTGAATCCACGGCTCAGTGCCAGCACTGCAGGGGTTAAACACTCATCCATTAGAGTTTCCCCTGTGCAGAGTGGGGCCAGTGGTGGAGGCCCAGGAACCAGCTCCTCCTGTTTCTAGCACTGACTCCCAGGCCCTCTGCTTTAAGCCACTAGACCCCATTCCCCCCAAGGAGTCCGGACTCCCAGCACCCCTCTCCCAGCAGCTCATTGAAACTTCCCTTATGTCTCACCCTTGAGGGCTATTTCTTGCAAAACATTCCATGAAAAACAGCCTTCATAGATTTACGGACTGTACCGCCAGCAGGAACCACTGTGAACACCTACTTGACTTCCCGTGTAACACGCAGGGCCGGCTCTAGGTTTTTTGCACTCCCAAACTGCACCAGACTCAAACAAAATAATTTTTGGCTGTCCCCCACCACAGCCCTGGGCTCCCCCCACCCCGTTCCCCTGCTACCCCAGCCCTGGGCTCTCTTCTCCCCACACCCATACTCTCTGCCATCCAGATCTGGGCTCCCCTTTTTCCCCCCCGACCAGTGCCCTCCCCCAACTGCACCCTCCTGCTGCCCCAGCCCTGGGGTCACTGGTAACTCACTCCCAGGGCGGGTCATTCAGCAGGAATTTTGGATGTGCACAGAACACAGTCAGGATTGGTTCCCATATGGTTACAGAACTTCAGGAAAGTAGAACAATTTTTAGCTTGGGTGATTAGAGGGTATCTGGATGCATATTATAAGATTGCCTTAGGGAATTTGCTAATGCAATATCACTGTCTTCCTTTTACACAAATAAAACTAAAAAAAAAAATGGCAATGGCTGTTGAAAATAGCAATTCCTGTCCTAAGAACCACTGGGAAGCATTTCTTGCTCAGTTTTATCCTACTTTTTCTACAGCAAGTTACAGTGGATCAGGATATTTGATTTGGGGGAAATGAAGTAACAGCTGCCCAAATTCAGCTTGAGCACTCCTGACTTTTGAAGTGTTCAAATCTGGAAGGCGGGTGCTAGATTCCCATTCTGGATAGTAGCTAAACCTGGAAGGGAAAAGTCAGTTTCTGCTTCCATGGCTCAGTAGTGGAAATCCTCCTACGTGCCTGGGACAGTATTTAAAGCTGCCCAGGTCCCCTAGTAGAGCCTCCTCTCCCTTACTTTTCATTTTAAATTCTGGTGGGATCCACGTACCTCCCTTGCTAGGCTTCGGATAGAGAGGTGCACTGTCCACTTAGTCCACCCAATTCCTTCTTTGGGGGCTGCAAGGTGAGGTCACACCAGTGTCCCTAATCCAGTCTGGGGAAGTCTTCTGAAGGGGATATCTGGGCCAAAGCCTTCTACTCCTTGGGCATACTTGTTCCTCGCTCTAGGGTTACCATACATCCGTATTTTCCCGGACATGTCCAGCTTTTTGGGGTTTTAAATAACCGTCTGGGAGGAATTTGTAAAGCTCTCAAAAGGTCTGGGATTTCCCTCCCAATGCAGAGCGCGGCATGACTGACAGGGCGGCCCGGCCGGACTGAGCCACTCGCATCGGGGCCTCCAGCATCCAGAGCCCCTTCCCTGCTCCCCTCTCCTCCCCTTCCCCTGCAGCCTCAGCTGATGGGTCCGGAGTTCGGGGGGCGGGGGCTGTCAGGGGGCGGGTGTGGAGAGGGGTCAGGGCAGTCAAGGGACAGGGAACAGGGGGGTTGGATGGGTCAGGGATTCTGGGGGGGCAGTCAGGGGATGGGGAATGGGGGGGGGTTGGATAAGCATGGGAGTCTGTCGGGGCGGGGGGGTGGATGGGGTCAGGGAAGTCAGGGGACAGGGAGCAGGAGGGTTGCATGGGTCGGAGGTTCTAGGGGGGCAGTCAGGGGACAGGGAGTGGTTGGATAGGCGTGGGAGTCTGTCAGTGGGCGGGGGGTGTGGATAGGGGTCAAGGCAGTCAGGGGACAGGTAAGGGGTGGGATCCTAGGTGAGCAGTAAGGGTGGGGGGGCCTCAGGAGGGGGCAGTCAGGGGCAAGGAGAAGGGAGGCTTAGATAGGGGGTGGGGTCCCAGGGGGTGGTTAGGGGCAGGGATCCCGGGAGGGGGCGATCGGGGACGAGGAGTAGGGGAGGTTGGATGGGTTGGGGGTTCTATGGGGGCAGTCACGGGATGGGAAATGGGAGGGAGCTTGTAGGGGGCTACTCCCCGCCCCATGGAGTGTCCTCTGTTTTGAATGTTAAAATACAGTAACCCTACCCAGCTTTCCATTCACAGCAAGCTGCAGAGGAGGTCTCAGCTACCTCACTCCCTCCCCCTCCCTTTCCTGTTGAGAGCTGCCAAAGGAATGCTGGGAAATGTAGTTCTTTCCCTGCTCCAGGGCTGGCTCTATAGGCAGGGAGTTAGCCAAGGAACTACAGCTCCCAGGGCCCCCTGTGGGTTCTCAGCTCCCATACTGGATCTCTGCTGCCCTTAAAATGTGCCGCCCCAAGCACCTGCTTGGTTTGCTGGTGTCTAGAGCCAGCCCGTGTAACACGAACCAGCAAACTTCCCCTGAACTGACCCAGACTAAAACATTTAGAAAAAACATCCAGTGGGGGATACTCCACCCCCACCCTCGGTAGATTGTTCTGGGGTTAATTCCTCCCACTGTGAAAAATGTTACACCTTCTTTCCAGGCTGAATATGTCCAGCTTCAGCTTCCAGCCATGGGATCACGTTAGACCTCCCTCTGCTAGACTGAAGAGCCCATCATCAAATATTTGTTCCTTATCACTATCAGGCAAGTTTTCTAATCTTCTAACCATCCTGGTGCCTTTTCTCTGACCCCCTCCAATGTATCAACCTCCTTCTTCAACCGTGGGCCCCAGAAGTGGCCCAAGGATTCCAGCAGCACACGCAGTGCTGGTAAATACAGAGGGGTAGGTTCTCTTTACTCCTACTCGAGAGCCCCCCGTTCATGTGTCCAAGGGTTGGCCCCAGCATCACACCGGAAGCTCCTAGATCCAGGCACTTCTTGGTCTCTCCACTGAGTCTATCAATGAGTGCAGGGTGGCCTGGTTAGCTGGTGTCGTGGGAGCCAGAGATGAGACCCACCGAACTCATGTCACACAAGAAAGACTGTAGGGAGGCGGTGTGGCCCCCTGCTGACCTGGATGGGAAGAAGCCCTGACAGCCAGCAGAGTGGGTGGACCCAGAGCTCGCCAGCTCTGCCCCCCAGAGGATCAGGGGTTGGACAGGAAGTAGAAGAGCTCCACCGCAGAGCTCACATGGGTGGCAGCCACTGGAAAGACTAGATGCTGCTGTTGCAGCTCCTGCCAGAGAGTCTCGGAGCTGGCCCCTCGCCGGGGACCCCAAGGAGCCACCGGGCCGGCCCCTTGCCCGGGACCCCGAGGAGCCAATGGTAATCGATCCCCCCCTCCCCCCCTGAGGAAACCCCTGGAAGCCAGGTACCTCCAGAGGGGGAGTGGGGAAGTAGCCCGGGGACAGCCAAGCCCATTCTGCCTGGAACAGAACCTGAACCCCTGTCAGTGTGCTGTGGCCAGGATCCCCACTGACATCCGGGCTGGGATGCAATGGAGTGGGTGGGCCTGCGTCCCCCTCTGGCCACCCAGTGTCCCAACCTAAGGCCTGGGCTTACTGACTCTGTTACCTGTGTTTGCTTGGCCCCTGCCTGAGGGCCTGAGCTAGGACTCTTGACTGCCCCGCACTGAGCCAGGGCCCGTGGGCTATATTACCTGTGTTTGCTCAGCCCCCTGCTGGACGACGTGAGCCAGGACTCAAACGGCTCTCAAAACTCAACTGATTCCCCAAAAGAGGCCATGCAAGGACTAAGGGAGGCGGTGTGGGCCCTGGGTGATCTGGAGGAGGGCGGGGGAGAGCCCCAAAAAACCCACTCTACAAAGACCCAACAGCCAATCAGTGAATCCCTAAAACACAGCGTAGTGACTCCCCGATGCCCTCACCTTCCCTGCAAGCCCAGGCCTGGGAAGGCTGGGAAGGAGAAGCCCATTGGAGCTGCCCCCACCAATCCTGAGAGATGGTAAAGACCTTCCAGAGGTGCAGGAGGAGTAGATATAAGGCAAAGTGGGTGCAGAAGTATGGGGCAGGTGGGGCGGAGCTGGGGGGTAAAAGAGAGAGACAGTGGCTGAGAAGGCCCTAGGAGGGTGGGAGGATCTGAGCTGACCTCCTCCATTCTTCCCTTTTCAGGCCTCATATCCCAGTCTGTTCCCAATTCCCAGCCCATCCTCCTCGCTCTCAGCCACCCCAGAGTCGGCCGCCCTCCATTCCCTGATAAGAACGGCCGTACTGGGTCAGATCAAAGGTCCATCCAGCCTAGTATCCTGTCTACCGACAGTGGCCAATGCCAGGTGCCCCGGCGTGAGTGAACCTAACCGGTAATGACCAAGTGATCTCTCTCCTGCCATCCATCACCCCCCTCTGACAAACAGAGGGTAGGGACACCAACCTGGCTAATAGCCATTAATGAACTTAACCTCAATGACGTATCCAGTTATCTTTTAAACCCTGCTTTAGTCCTGGCCTTTACAACCTCCTCAGGCAAGGAGTTCCACAGGTTGACTGTATGTTGTGTGAAGAATTTCTTTGTGTTTGTTTTAAACCTGCTGCCCATTCATTTTATTTGGTGGCCCCTAGTTCGTATATTCTGGGAACAAGTAAATAACTTTTCCTCATTCACTTTCTCCACACCACTCATGATTTTATAGACCTCCATATCATATCCCCCCTTAAGTCTCCTGCTTTCCAAGCTGAAAAGTCCTAGCCTCTTTAACCTCTCTCATATGGGACTCATTCCAAAACCCTAATCATTTTAGCTGCCCTTCCCTGGACCTTTTCTAATGCCAGTATATCTTTTTTGAGATGAGCAGACCACATCTGTATGCAGTATTCAAGATATGGGTGTACGATGCATTTATATAAGGACAATAAGATATTCTCCATCTTATTCTCTATCCCTTTTTAATGATTCCTAACATCCTGTTTGCTTTTTTGACTGCCGCTGCACACTGTGTGGACATCTTCAGAGAACTATTCACGATGACTCCAAGATCTTTTTCCTGATTAATTGTAGCTAAATTAGCCCCCATCAGATTGTATGTATAGTTGGGGTTATTTTTTCCACTGTGAATGACTTTACATTTATCCACATTAAATTTCATTTGCCATTTTGTTGCCCAGTCCCTTAGTTTTGTGAGATCTTTGTGAAGTTAAAACCAAAGCAGACTGTGAAGAACTATCTTGAGCAGTTTAGTACCCTCTGCGAACTTTGCCACCACAGTGTTTACCCCTTTCTCCAGATCATTGATGAATAAGTCGAATAGGATTGGTCCTAGGACTGACCCTTGGGGAACACCACTAGTTACCCCTCTCCATTCGGAAAATTTACCATTTATTCCTACCCTTTGTTCCCTGTCTTTTAACCAGTTCTCAGTCCATGAAAGGATCTTCCCTCTTATCCCATGATAACTTAATTTACATAAGAGCTTTTGGAGAGGGACCTTGTCAAAGACTTTCTGGAAATCTAAGTCTAGAATGGATCTTAGGGTCCAGAGTCCAGAATGGGGCGGATGGGTCCAGGCCTCACACACAAAAGAGATGTGACACTGAAGCAGGGGGAGCGGCTGTGGTTTTACAGCAGGATTATGCAATTGCAAACACTGCATCCACTTCACACCTGCCGGACCCTTCCCCCACATCCTACTGAGCACACACATGCCCCACAGAGAAGGGGAGTCGCACCTGTGACCCACTCCCACCCCAGAGAGTCTGGGGGAACAGAACACAGAGGGAACTGAACTCAGGAGTCCTGATTATCAGCCCCCCCCCAACCCTCCTCTAAGTCACAAGAGCCCCACTCCCCTCCCAGATCTGGGGAGAGAACCTAGGACTCCTGGTGCCCAGGCCCACCCCCTGCTGTGACCCATAAGACCCCTCCCCTGCAGAGCCAGCCAGGGATAGGACCCAGGAGTCCTGACCGTCCCGCTGCTCCCATCCCCCTGCCAGAGGGGCAGTCGCCGGGCACCCATGTGGAGCTGTTCCCAGTCCCTCTGGCTGGCACTTACCTGTGCACAGGTAGAGGAGCAGAGGCAGGGGGTCCATCCTGTGCCGGGTGAGGGGGGGGGTGTGGAGCGGGGAGTGAGAGGATCAAGGATGCTGCCGGGAGAGGAAGCAGCAAAGTGCAGAGGAAACTGAAGTCTTATCTGAAAAGAGAGAGACACTGACCAGAGGAAGGATTGTGTCTCATGAGGAAGCAGCAGAATAAAAGAAAGAAAGAAAGTTACACTAAGACAGACACACAACTAGTCAGACACACACACACACTACACCAAGAGACGAAAAAACACAGACCAACCTACGCACCCTACTTTGAAAGAGATGCACACAACGACACTGAGATATAGACACAAAACTCTACATTGAGAGAGACACACACACACACACATGCAAGGCAAACACACACACACACACACACAGAAGCATGCAACTAGACAGACACGAAAGCGCATGATACACACGATGATATTGAGGCACACACAACACTGTCACGCAAATACATACACAGCTGCACACCATTATAATCACACACACACAATATGACAGAAACAACCAGTCACCGATAGTCACAATCCCAAACACTCCTGCACTGACACACCCCCACATACTTTTATCGCAGCCAGTGGTGACCACTGGACAAATGCTGCCTTCCCAGGGGTTCCTACAGGAGCGAACCCCTCTGGGCCGGTGCCTCCCCTTTGGCTGTGTGGTTCGCTCAGTGTGAGAAGGGCAGGGGGCTCCCAACATATCTGCACCAGTGGGGAGCTGGTACCCCAGCCCCATGGGTGCTCCATCCTCAGGCTGCTCACAGGAGCAAAGCAGGGCTCTGCTAGGCCCGGGCCGGGGGGAGGAAACTCGGGGAGCAGGGTGGGTTTCACCAGCACACTGGGTTTTACTTCTTCTAAGTTGCGTTGCTGGGTAACGGCTAACCAGCCCCTGTGGTCCACCCTGCCAGGTCTCAGCGGCGGTCAAGTGCTCACTGTATAACCAGTCCCCGCACACCATTCCAGATGTGGTTGATTCCCATTCACTCTGTGGTCCAGAGGAACATAGAACCACAGGATTAGCAGGGACCACAACGGCCAGCTAGTCTAACCTCCCTCCCTCCCTGCCCCCCCGGCAAGATGAGAGATTTGTTGTGTCTAAACCAGCGGTCTCCAAACTTTATGAGACGAGGGCCATATTAGATTTTTGAAGGGGCTTTGCGGGCCGAAGCAACTGTGAAAAAATTACATATATGCAAATATATGCAAAATCCCCCACTTTGCTCCTCCGGACACCACCGCGAGGGCACTCACCCCTCCGTAAATGGGGCCGCCGGCAGCAGCCGGGGGGCGGGGGGCAGCAGCGGCTTCTCCACGTGTGCTTGGCATGCGTGCTCAACTGGAGGGCCGGACAAAGCGAAGCTGCAGGCCAGATTCGGTCCCCGGGCCATAGTTTGGAGACCCCTGGTCTAAACTACCTAGCAGAGATGGCTCTCCAGCCTCCTTTTGAAAAACTCTCGTGAAGGAGCTTCCGTGGCCTCCCTAGGCAGGTCCGTTCCGTTGTCCTACTGTTCTTACAGTCAAGAAGTTTTTCCTGAGATTTAATCTAATCTGCCGTGTTGTAGTTTGAACCCATCGCCTCTTGTCCTGCCCTCTGTGGCCAGGGAGAACAACTTTTCTCCACCTTTTTTATGGAAGCCTTTCAAGTATCTGAAAATCGCTATCATGTCTCCGCTTAATCTCCTCTTTTCCAAACTTAAACATCCCCAGTTCCTTCAGCCTTTGCTCATATGGCTGCATTCAACCCCTTCCATCATCTTTCTTGCTAGTCTCTCGATCCTTTCCAGTTTCTCTGCATCCATTCTATACAGCCGTGACCAAAATTGGACACAGTTCTCCAGCTGAGGCCTAATCAGCCTCAAGTAGAGCGGTACTATCCCTTCCCATGACTTGCATGCTGTGCCACTGTTAATGCAACCTAAAATAGCTTTGGGGTTTTTTTGCAACATTATCACACTGCTGACGTGTTGTCGCTGTGATCCACCACAACTCCCAGATCCTTCTCAGCCGTGCTGCTGCCAAGCCAGTTTTACCCCATTCTGTATTTGTGCATCTGGTTCTTCTTCCCTCTGTGTAGAGCCTTATATTTGTCTTTGTTGAATTTCATTTGGTTGCCTAAAGCCCAGTTCTCTAGGTTATCAAGATTCCTCTGAATTTTAGCTCTATCCTTCAAAGTATTGGCAAACAAACACACACACACCCGCCACCAGATTTGTGTTATCTCCAGACTTGATCAATAAACTTTCTATTCCTACCTCCAGGTCATTAATAAAGATATTAAACAACACTGGGTCCAGAACAGATCCTTGTGGAACAGATCCAGTCTGACATCCTTCCATTAACAGCTACTCTTTGTTTGTGGTTGTTTAACCAATTTTGTATCCACTTAATGGTAGTTCTACCACGCCTGCATTTCTCCAGCTTACTTATGAGAATGTCATGTGAGACTGTGTTAAAGCCTTGCTGAAATCCATCTAGATTGTGTCCGGCGCGCATTCCCCCCCTCCACCAAACCAGCCACCCTGTCAAATGGAAGGGGACTGTTGTCCCATTACTAACACTCAGTGGGGGTGTTTTGGTGGCTAGCTCCCAGTACCAAAAGGAAAGGGGGCGGGTCCACGGGAAACCAGGACCCTCAGACTGACAGTCCCCAGGGACAATGGGGAGAGGCCAGTGCGCCAGGTCAGCCAGATTGACATGCCAGGCAGGCTAATAGAGGAGTCAGGAGGCCAGGGTCGGTCCTGTCCTCCGTGTGACCTGGAATTTCCTGGGTCACACAGAGTGGGGCCAAAAAAGCAGCCCAGAGAGAGCAGACCCGGTGCTGGGAGCAGAGCTTCAGCAACCAGAGCCAGGGGGGGCCAGGGCAGCAGCCCAGGGAGCTGGAAGCAGAGCAGCAGCAGCCGTGCTGAGGCAGAGTGGAGCTGGAGCTGAGGCAGAGCGATGGAGCTGGAGCAGCCTGGAGCCGGGTGCCCTGAGCAGCTGGAGAGATTGAGGGGGACCCTGGGCAAAGAGCCCAGGACAGGGAGACACCTCAGCCAAGCGGCTCTGCAGGCCAGACGTGGAGGGGGATCGGTAACCCCAACAGGGCGGGGGCGACACTGGGAAGAAGGGTCCTGCCACCCAGAGCCTGAGAGCATGTGGCCATCACCAGAGCAAGTGTCCGACCCACAGCATCCCTGCAGCACAGCCAGGGCCTGGACAGGAGGCCTGGGACCCACAAGGAACAGACTGTGAACTGCCCTGACAATCCAGAGACACTGCTTGTGATGTTCCCTGCCACAGAGCGGGGTGATGTGTTTCCTTTAACCTTTCCCATTTTTTCCTTATTCATTTTAAAATTAATTGTTGATTAAATAATTTGCATTTGCTTTAAATTGTATGTAATGATCAGTGGGTCACGGAAATGACCAGCGTAGAGAGAGCACACTGGAGTGAGGACACCCTAACTCCTGTCCTAGGTGACCACAGCAGGGTTGGAGGTGGAGCCCCCCAGGAATCCTGGGCCCTGCCTTGTTGGGGTTACGAGGACTCTGCCAGACAGGAGAGTAGAAGGGGAGTCCTCCAGGGCAGGGAGGCCTCTGGGTAAAGGAAGCGGGAGTGAGGACTCAGATCCTTTTGTTAGCCCATTTCACCGGGGTTGTGCAGAAGCCGGGAAAGTTCCCCACAATAGCAGGACCATTCCCCCGCTTACACAAAGAAGGAAATCAAGCTGGTTTGGCATAATTTGTTCTTGGTAACTCCATGCTGGCTGCTAGCGATCACCCCTTCATCCTCCAGGTATTTTGAAATTGAATATTTTATACATTGCTCTAGTAGCTTCCCAGGTATTGAAGTCTACGGTTTCCCAGCTCCTCCCTTTTCCCCTCCTTATAGCCCCAGCTCCTGGAGTCAAGTGGCTATGTCATGATTTCAACCTTCAAAGTATGTTTCCAGCCCCCGTGGCTGTGGAGAAAACTTCAAAACATGACCCCCACGCAGCCTAAAGGGCCAAAACCCAGAAGGCAAGTAAAAAGAACTCAACGTTTACTGTTTTTACCTAGTCTCATGATTTTAAAAAACAATCTCATGGTTTTTGGTGAGCCTGCTTCACGCTTTTTGAACAGTTGGAGTCGGCAACATCGCTTTAGTACCCTGCAGTGAACAGCAGCCGGCTCTGCTGATTTCAATCCATTAAGATTGGTCAGTAGAGCTTCGATGTCCTTTACTTATCCCGACCGGCATCTCTTCCTCTTTAGAGTCTGTGGGAGCTTCACTAGTCATCTGGTCACATGTGATCTTTTGTGAGAAGACTGAAGCAAAGTAGCCTTGAGCAACTCTTCCTTCCTATCATCTTCCATTGCTAGCTCACCTTCTGCCCTGAGCACTGGACCCTCCGCCATCTTTGATCTTTCTTTTTTGTCTGAACATGCAGAAATGGAAAGAAAAACACGGAGGAGAGTTGGTACTTTCAGAAAAATGGGGAACCAGTGAGGCAACCTGGCTCCTAATTTCTTCAGTTCTTATCTGGATCCAGCCTGTGGCATCTGATTGCACAATGGAAGAGGAAGTGGAAAACCACAACGAGAGCCAGGACCCTGTTCCCCATTCAAAAATAGACAAAGGGACCCTTGTTCATCTCCTTTTGCTTTCAAAACTGCACAACAACAACGTGCTTTCCAGGCTGAGCATTTATACAGGGATCCCTTGCCCAGCACGGAGATGTATCTCCCGCCGAGTGGGGCACAGAGTATGAGGTTCTTTACAGGACACCCACAGCTGTGCACCACTGTGTCACCCCTCTGTCTTAGAAGGAGTGAGCTTTACTGGAGATTAGACTTGGTGGCAGCTCCCAGACACCCATCTCTCCAGCCAACTCCACAAAGCTCTGCCAGTCTTTCCCTGGCCTTGCCGGTAACAGTCAGTGGCCCCAGGTCCCGGGTTCCCCAGAGACGTTACTCTGCAGTGTCTGGTCCCTCTCCCTGGACACTCACAGGAATTTTTCTTTGCTGCCTCCAAGGAGACAGTGTCCACACACCAGCCTGTTACCTTAGCTGGGGACTCTCTTCATACATCAGTACAACAGCGTGGAGATGGTTTATAATATAACTAAGTTAATTAACAAAGAACAGAGACTGAAGTGATACTAAGCAAGAGAAAAAGGGACAG
>ML677452.1:0-10378 GCA_007922305.1 Dermatemys mawii | reverse complement strand
GGGGGGGGTCTCCCCTCCTCCAAGGCAGGGGTGCCCCGGTACCAAGAGCGGGCCAGAGATCCTGGGGTCGGGGGGTCTCCGCTCCTGTCAGACAGGGGTCCCCCGGTACCACGATCCGGCCAGAGATCCTGGGGTCGGGGGGTCTCCCCTCCTGTCAGACAGGGGTCTCCCGGTACCACGATCCGGCCGGAGATCCTGGGGGAGGGGTCTCAGGGGTCCCCCCCCCAGAGCTCCCCCAGACTCACGTGCGCACTTTGTGGCGCCCCATGACGAAGGAGACTTTCCGGCTCCAGGGGTTGACGAAGCTGGACCAGCTGGTGTCGACGGTGACGTACTCGCCGTTGCGGGCGCAGAAGCGGAGCGGGGAGTGGTCGAAGGGCTGCCCCCCGGACTGGAGAACTGGGGGGTGGGGAGGGAAGGAAGGGAATCAGTGTCTGAGATGCACATACCCCGTTCCCGCCCAGAGCCAGAGAGAGAACCCAGGAGTCCGGGCTCCCAGCCCCATCCCGCTCTAACCACTAGCCCACACGCCCCTCTCAGATCCGGGGAGGGAACCCAGGAGTCCTGGCTCCCAGTCCCCCCTGCTCTAACCCACCAGCCCCCACTCCGCTGCCAGATCTGGGGAGAGAACCCAGGAGTCCTGGCTCCCAGCCCCTTCTTCCAGCGGCCTCTCCAATGCAAGGAGCTGACTAGGCCAGACAATGCCAGTCGATGAAAACCCCCCAAAGGCCAGGCTGATCTGGTCAGGGGGAGGAAATTCCTTCCTGACCCCAAATCTGGCAAACTCCGAGGAGGTGAGCCAGCCCCATCCTGCAGAGAGCTAGGGAGAGGTTTTAGGTGCCAGCTAAGGTCACCTGCCCACCCTGGAGCTAAGCTCGGACGCTTCAAAGGATGGCAAAAAACCCCAAACAAATCCCTGAACAGATTTTGCCGATTACACCCGGGGAGGAATCGTCCTTCCTGACTGCGGCAGGCTGAAGCCCTGAAGCATGAGAGTGGATCAGCGGCAGCGTCCGAAGGGAGAGCTGCAAACGACGCTCACCCACGGTTCTTCCCCCGCCAGCACCCTTGGGATTCCCCCTTGCCCCCCGTGACACCCTCAGGCTCCCCCCGCACCCACACTCACTCTTCTTGTGGATGGCCAGCATGAGCGGCCGGTCCTCGGGGTGCAGGTAGAAGAGGACAGGGGTGCCGATCAGGTCCTGGGGGAGGTAACCCAGCAGGGGGGCAGCCCTGAGGAAACAGACAGGCCCCGTGAGCGGACATCCCGGGGCGGGCGCCGGAGTCCCTGGGGGAGGGGAAACCGCCACCCGGCTACACCCAAGGTTGCCCCACAGCGAGAGGAGGTTAGGGGGCAGCGCTGGGCTCCTGGCTCCAGTGCTGGGGGGAGATAGAGGGCGTCTCCACCCCCCCCATGCCTCACCCGACCCCCTCACCTCTCGTCCACGTCCTGGAACAAGCAGCTGGGCGTGTGCCGGGTGGTGAAGATGCGTTTGTCGGGCGGGATCCGGGGAGCTGGGGGGAGAGACGGTGGCCGGGGTTAGGACGCAGGCTGGCGGGGGGCGCGGGGCTGGCCAGCCCCCCAGCGGGGGGAAACCCCCTGTCCCCGGCTCACCTTCGTAGCCCGAGTGGATGCGCTCGGCGATGAGCAGGCAGCAGGGCTGATCGCCGGCGCCCTCCGAGGGCCGCACCTTGGCCAGGTAGGGCGTGAGCCGGAAGGGGGAGTAGCGAGGCTCCCGCCCGCGCCCGCCGCTGGGAAACAAACGCCTGCAATAAGACCAGAGGCCAGAAGAGACCGGGACCAACCAGCAACGACAACCGCGGGAGACCCCGCCCCCGGGGGGCTGCCGGTCCCAGCCCCGGAGCCCTCACAACTGGGTGCAGCTGGGAACGTGTGACATGAGGTCCCCTCCCCGGATCCCTAGACGCCACCGGGAACGCGGGGACCCCCCCCCCCCACGCCCCAGATCCCTAGACGACTCCGGGAACGTGGGGTCCTCTCCCCCTGCCCCGGATCCCTAGACGCCGCCGGGAACGCGGGGTCCCCTCCCCCGCCCCGGATCCCCTAGACGCCACCGGGAACATGGGGTCCCCTCCCCCACCCTGGATCCCCTAGATGCCGCCGGGAATGCGGGGACCCCTCCCCTGGATCCCCTAGACGCCCCCGGGAATGTGGGGCTCCCTCCCCTGCCCCAGATCCCACCCCCCTCCCCAATGCATGGCTGGGAACACGGGGTCCCCTTCCCAGCCCCCTGCCCAGGAGAGTTGGGAACATGGGGCATGGGGTCCCCGTCCCTCCAGACCCCCCCAGACCCCTGGCTTCCAGGCAGCTGCTGTGAACACGGGGTGCCCTGCCGCCTCACGGCGAAGAGAGCGAGTGGGAAGAGGGGGCGGAGACAGGGTCAGCCTGGCTTCCCCAAACAAGAGGGGGACGGATTCGGGGGCCCCCCCCCCCCGAGACACTCCCTCCCCGTTCCCCCACTGGCGGAAGTCCCGTCCCATTGCAGCTTGGGCTCACCTGATCCGGCAGAAGACCGATTTCTCCTGGGTGTAGTCCATGGGGGCCGCAGCTGGGGACAAAGACCAAGGGGCGGGGGGTTAGCGGGGGCTGGGTAGGCTCTGTGCCCATTCCCGAGCTGGGCAGAGGACCCAGGAGTCCTGGCTCCCAGCCCCCACCTGCTCTAACCACTAGACCCTGCTCCCCTCCCAGAATAGAACCCAGCAGTCCTGGATCCCAGTCTCCCCTACACTGACCACTAGCCCCCGCTCGCCTCCCAGAGTCAGGGAGAAAACCCAGGAGTCCTGGCTCCCATCCCCCACTGCTCTAACCCACCAGCCCCCACTCCCCTCCCAGAGCCGGGGAGAGAACCCAGGAGTCCTCGCTCCCAGCCCCCACTTGCTCTAATCACTAGACCCTGCACCCCTCCCAGAAGAGAACCCAGGAGTCCTGGCTCCCAGTCTCCCCTACTCTAACCACTAGCCCCCACTCCCCTTTGCAGAGTCGGGGACAGAACCCAGGAGTCCTGGCTTCCAGCCTCTCCTGCTCTAACCCACCAGCCCCCACTTCCTTCCCAGAGCCGGGGAGAGAACCCAGGAGTCCTGGCTCCCCCCACTCACTGGCGGAGGTGCAGGCGCTCCAGGAGGGCAGGTGGTAGGGGGCTGTGGAGCCGTAGAAGGTGCTGACGTCCTGGGGGGCCAGGAACTCGGCGAAGGGGGCCCCCTTGAAGACGTCCCTCTTGCAGCGCAGCACCGAGGCCGCCTGCTCCGAGATGTAGAGGATCCGGCCCGTGGCGAAGGAGACGGCCGCCGCGAACGTGTCCTGCGGGCACGGGAGGGGCGGAGCTGGGAGGCAGGCGGGGCACTGGGCGGGGGCTGGGGGGGATCCCGGGAGCTGCGGTCCCCGCCGGGGGGCAGCCGAGGGTATTCACGGGGTTCTTGCGGGTGTACTCGGAGGTCATGCCCTCCCGCTCGGCCACGGTGTAGCTGGCCGCGTCCAGCGGGCAGGGCTGGGGGCGGAGGGGGAAATCCCTGGAGCCGCGGTCCAGGGGCCGGCCGGGGGTACTCATGGGGTTGTTGCGGGTGTACTCATGGGGTTGTTGCGGGTGTACTTGAAGGTCATCCCCTCCAGCTCGGCCACGGTGTAGCTGGCCACGTAGCGGGCAGGGCTGGGAGGGGATCCCGGGGGGGGGCGGCGGCCGGGGGTACTCACGGGGTTCTTGCGGGTGTACTCACGGGGTTCTTGCGGGTGTACTCACGGGGTTCTTGCGGGTGTACTCAGAGGTCATGCCCTCCAGCTCGGCCACGGTGTAGCTGGCCGCGTCCAGCGGGCAGGGCCGGCTGTCGTCCATGGTCCACTGCTGGTAGTAGTCCTGGCTGGCTGCGGGGGGGCAGAGCGAAGGGGGCATTGGGCACGTGGGCACCGCCCCGCCCACCGCGGGCCGGGCACCACAGCCAGTGGGAAGCTGGGGGGGGTGTCCCCTGCCCCCTCCCGGAGCCTCCCCCCCTACCCAGGTTCCTAGCCCCCCCTACCTTGGACCTGTTTGACGCAGGACAGCGCGTACTGCAGGGTTGCCAGGGTGCCCGACTGGCCCTTGCCGCGTTTCTCCGAGGGCAGCCGGATCTTCATCTCCGTCAGGGCCTTCATCAGCTCCTTCTGGGTCTTCACCCGCGCGGACTGCTCGCTGCTGCAAGGGGGGGTGCAGGGGGGGGGATGTGAGCCGCCGGGACACAGGCCCGACCCCCAGCCAGCGCCACAAGGGGCACGGGACGGTGCCCAATACCCCCACGCCGGCCTGCCGCAGGGAGAGGGAAGGACTTGCCCACGGTCGCGTTGGGAATCAGTGGCAGAGACAGAGAGAGAACCTAGGAGTCCTGGCTCCCAGCCCTCCCTGCTCTAACCCACCAGCCCCCACTCCTCTCCCCAAGCCAGGGAGAGAACCCAGGAGTCCTGGCTCCCAGCCCTCACTGCTCTAACCACCAGCCTCCACTCCCCTCCCAGAGCCAGGGAGAGAACCCAGGAGTCCTGGCTCCCACCCCACACTGCTCTAACCCACCAGCCCCCACTCTCCTCCCCGAGCCGGGAGGGAACCCAGGAGTCCTGGCTCCCAGCCCCCTCTGCTCTAACCCACCAGCCCCCACTGCCCTCCCAGAGCCAGGGAGAGAACCCAGGAGTCCCGGCTCCCAGCCCGCCCTGCTCTAACTCACCAGCCCCTACTCCCCTCCCAGAGTCAGGGAGAGAACCCAGGAGTCCCGGCTCCCAGCAACCCCCTGCTCTCACCACTAGCCCCCACTCCCCTCTTTCCTCCCACTTGTAATTCTGCATAGCCTGGCTCCTCCAGAGGACAGGGGAGCCGGTGGGTGTCGGCCGCGGTGCAGAACACGGGGTGTGTGTGTGTGGGGGGTCTCCCCTAAGGCCACGCGACCCCCCCCAGGACCCCCCCTCACCTACCTGCAGCCGCTGGTGGAGGGGTTGTCGTGCTCGGAGCCGGTGCTCAACAGGCTGTAGGCGATGGAGCTGCTGGCGGGGGATGGGCTCTGGGAGTTGGTGCTGTGGGGGGGGAGACACGGGGGCCGTTCAGAGCCACGGCCTGGCTGGAACGGTCCCGGGGGGGCCCGGCGCCCTCCAAACCGTGGGGGGGTCCCCAAGGCAGATCCAGAGGGGCCGCCTGGCTCTTCTCGGGGGCAGTGGGGGGTCAGAGCCGGCGTCCCAGGCCCTCCCAGGCAGCCCCCGCCCCCCACCAGTCCTGTCTCTACCCCCGCCCCCGGACGCCAGGGTCCGCAAACATGGCGAGGCCTGTGCCCCTCCATGTCCCCGGACGCCAGGGTCAGCCCACTGGCCCACGCCCCACCATGCCCCCATATGCCGGGGTCCGCCAGTCGGTCCAGCCCCTCCATGCCCCTAGACACCGGGGTTCCCCGCCCCTCCCTGCCCCGGACGCCAGGGTCCGCCCGCCGGCCCACACCCCTCCATGTCCCCGGACACCGGGGTTCCCTGCCCCTCCATGCCCCCAGACACAGGGTCCGCCCGCCGGCCCACGCCCCTCCATGCCCCCCAGACACCGGGGTTCCCCGCCCCTCCCTGCCCCCGGACGCCGGGGTCCGTGCCCCTCCCCCCGCCCCACCTCTTGCTGCTCTCGGTGGTCTCCAGCAGGGCCGAGTCCTTCCCGTTCCCGCTGCTGCTGCGGTCGCTGCGCAGGGAGTCCCGGCCGTGCGACTCGCTGCTGCTGGACCCGTTGCTGTTGGCGTCCATGTCGTCGGTGGCCTGGCCCCGCGGCCGCCGGGGGGCGCCGGGGTTGGCCCCGCCCACGCTCCCCGCCTCGAAGGGCGTCTGGCCCGGCTCGCTCATGATCGGGGCGGATTCGGGGACATCACACGGCCCACGGTGAGGTGCAGGATCCGGAGCTGGTCGGGGATGTTGGAGGCTGCACCTGGGAGACCAGAGAGAGGCGGGTGGTTAGGGCCCCCACCCAAGAGGGCGTGGATGAAAGGAACTCTCCATCAGACCCCATGGCGCATGGGCAAACGCCACCCAGAGCCGGGGAGAGAACCCAGGAGTCCTGGTGCCCCACCCTGCTCTAACCATTAGACCCCACTCCCCTCCCCAAGGTTGGGAGAGAACCCAGGAGTCCTGGCTCTCACCCCGCCTGTTCTAACCCACCAGCACACACTCTCCTCCTAGAGCCAGGGAGAGAACCCAGGAATCCTGGCGCCAAGCCCCCCACCCTCTGCTCTACTCACTAGACTCCACTCACCTCCCAGAGCCGGGGAGAGAACCCAGGAGTCCTGGCTCCCAGCACCCCCTGCTCTAACCCATCAGCCCCCACTCCCCTCCCAGAGCCGGGGAGAGAACCCAGGAGTCCTGGCTCCCAGCCCCCCCTGCTCTAACTCACCAGCCCCCACTCCCCTCCCAGGGCCAGGGAGAGAACCCAGGAGTCCTGGCTCACAGTCCACGCCTCCTCTCCATGGCACCACTTCCGACGGCCGTGCCAGAGACCCCTGGGTGTCATTCGGGCAGGACTCTGAGACGCAGCCCAGGGGCCGAGCCCCTCGCTCACATGGGGCCCACGTCCGGGCCAGCTGGCTAATACCACAGAAAGCGCCGCCGTGGGGCTATTTCGGGCCCCAAAGCCGGCCTATTCTTAGCTCAGCTGTTTGCCCTCAGCCTCTTTACACCCGGCTGGGAAGTGTTTGGCCCCTCGTCTATATTTAGCCCCCAGTCTGGGAGACAGGGAGCTAAGCCGATTTGGGCCGGAGCCAAAGGGTTTGTAAAGAGAGCCGGCGAAGCCGCCGCGGAACGACCCGGCGCGGCCAATTTCGAGGCGGCGCGATCCGCCAGGCCGCCTGGACCCCCCCGCACGCCCCCCCCCCGAGAATCGCCACTTTCCAACCGCCTCCTCCGCTTTAGCGACCAGCCGGGACCCGAGCACCGCAGGCCCCGTTGCCCGGGCAACGAGAGGCAGCGATGGGGGAAGTGAACAGGCGGTTCCCAGGGAAACTGGGAATTTGGCGTTTGGGTCCTGACAGATACGTACACCAACAAATGGATTTTTTTTTCAACGCCTTTTTAGACGGACAGACATTGGGGACGGATGGATGGACGGACAGATGGACACTTTTACTGCTGGATACCCACATCTGGGTGCGGAAAGCAGGAGACCTGATCCCACAGTTAATGGAACCAAACAAAAGGTGCGGACCTGGAGTGAGAACACCCTGTTCCGATTTCGTTTACACTAGTCATGGAGTGAATTCAAATCAGACCAGGGTGCTTTTAGTCCAGATTAAGGCCTTTGGTTACAGACCAAAAATGAATTGATTTCACTACCCCAGAACTGTTCAGATGTTGAAATCGCTTAAGTTTTCTCCCAAGTGATTGAAACTGGAATATTGTGCGTCCACACGGCCTTGAGGGTGAGTGGAATTAAGATGTTTTCAAAATAATAATCACACTTTGATTTAACAGCCCCGAAATCAATAATGAGAGAGGAAATAAAAGCTCAGAGTTGGCCCCGGGGGAAAACAAATCTACCTTTTCTAAAGACAACGCTAAACCGATCACTTGCCAGGATTACACAAACACACACACACACACCAGCTGCAAACACACGTATGGAGAAACGGCTGCAAACACACACAGCAGGAGAAAACCCCAATAGCTACACACACTCACAAACACACACAGAGAAACAGGCAACACTGCAAACACACGTATGGAGAAACAGTTGCAAACACACACAGTAGGAGAAAACCGCAACACACAAACACACACTTACTTTTACGGTCTTATCCTGGGTCGCTACTTGAAACCAAAAAGAAGCCAAGCGTAGGGGTCAGAGCAGGGGTCGGGTGTGTGTGTGTGGGGAGGGGGTCGGGTGTGTATGTGGGGGAAATGCCTGTTGTCTCCCAGCGGAGCGACGGTATATTTCAATACACTCAGGAAAGAAGGAGTCAAAAACCACAACCCCTTGCACAGCTGACTAGATTTTAAACGCTTCCCCCGGAAGACTTTCGAGAGCAAATCAAACAACCCACAACCCCTTCCCTGTCACACCACTGTTGCTTCAATTCCCCCCCCCTCCCCAAGTTACAACTCTCGTATCTTTCCCCCTTCGCTGTTTGCCAACATGTTCGCTACAAGCGCACCGGACAACCCTGCCGCCTGTCTCTCCACGGCGGGCGCCTGTCTTATCCCGCCCGCCTTGCAAAACGCTGGCCCTATAAAAAAAAACCCCACACAGCTTCCCGGGGCCGATTCCCGTGCCAGCCACCGAGGCCAAGGGCAGGGAAACCGGTCCGCGGGCACCGCCCCGCCTTGGCAGAGCGGGACAGTGGGCAGGACCGTTCCCTTCGCAGAGGGAACATTTTGTGCTTGCCAAACAAATCCCACGGGGCATCCGGGGAGGAGCCCGCGAGCCCTAGATCCGAAAGGCTGCGGAGGGGGAGGGAAGGCGGTAATAATGGCGGGGAGAAGGGGCGCGGCGAGCGGAGGATCAAATCCACAGCGGGGTACTTCACACTCACGGTGACAGCGACGCGTCTCTGGGGTCCTGTCTCTCCGGGCCGCTCACGGCCGGCCAGTTCCTCCTGGTTGCCCAGGGCTCCGGGTAGGGCGACCGGATGTCCTGATTTTATAGGGACAGTCCCGATTTTGGGGTCTTTTTCTTATATAGGATCCTATGACCCCCCTCAACGCCTGTCACGATTTTTCACGCTCGCTGCCCGGTCCCCCTAGCTCCTCTTCAGCCGAGTGCCCCCAAAATGCCACCTGCACCCGGCGGCTCCGGCACACACGCTGCCCCCAATTGTGTAACCCCCGGCGGCCGCGGCATTGGCCGGCCGCCGGGTGATGTCAGCGCCGGGTTACACATCCCCGCACGTGGAGCGGGGTGCTGACAACCCCTGGTTCCGGGGCGGCTCTGATTGGCCGAGCGGGGGCGGCCAATGGGAGCCAGGCCCGCTCGCATAATCGGCCAGCCAAAGCATCAACAAACCTCACGCCAGCTGCTGGCAGGGCATCAAAAAAAAAAAAAATCAATCGGGGGGGAAACAGAGCCAAGCGGGACCCGTTAGGAGTTTCGACGTGAGGTCTGTAACGAGGCAGATCTCGGGGAGGGGGTGAGATTTTGAGATTTCCCAGGAAATCAGGAAAATTTTCTCAAACTGGGGGGGCAGAGGAGTGACCCACAATTCAATCCAAACCTTTTCACCCGGATCCCTTCTGTTTCACCCACTATCCTTAAAATTTCTTCTGTGCAAATGTTTGCGCTTCTGCCGCTCACAATAAGGAACTGGACAGGGGTGGGGCAGGACCCAACTATCTGTTTGGATTTGTACAGCTCCGAGCGCAGACAGGCAGACTGCAGGCCATATCCAGACTGGCAGATGCCAGGTGGCACCAGGAAGGAGGGAAAGAAATTCAGTAGTGAGCAGCGGGGCGGGAGGGGCGCCAGCCTCAGTAAATATTATTTTTCTCCGGCAGATAAGAGAGCCCCAAACGAGCAGCGGAGGAGAAAACACAGCCCGAGCACGGAGGGGCGAAAATATTGACTCTGGGCTGATAAGGCAGCCACGTTCACGTCCCCGCCGATGCGGCCCGCTGATAAATATTTGCGTTGTCGGCAAACGCGAGGCAAGAGGAGCTCTCAGCCGGGCGTCCCGGAGCAAATCCCCTGCTCCCGGCACCGCCCAGAGAGCGGGGTCTGCCAATCCAACCCCCGCCAGGACCAGAAACAGAGGGGCCGAGAGATTTCTGCCCAGCGCTTCCCAGTCTTTAATGCATTTCTCCTGGCAACCCCCCACCGGGAGTCAGGACAGGGCAATCGCCTCCCGTTTTATAATTGGGGAAACTGAGGCACAGGCTGGTGGCACAGATCTGAGCCCCCGGGGCTGGCTCCTGTTTGTTTCCCTGTCCCCCGATGTTGAGACACACTACTGTAAAATGGCACGGTGGTGATGGGGGGAGGGCTGCTCGGCTAATCACCTCCTGCCTCAGTTTCCCCACAGCACCATGGAAACGGCGCGCAGCCAGCCTGTTTCCCATGCAGATGGCTCTGAGGCCAAAGGCCTGGCGCCCCTGGGAGCGGGAAGGAGCCCGTTCTCCTACGGATGGGGGGCCCGGGTCTCCCCACCTCAGTCCTCATCACGGAAACCAGAGCCCTGCCGGATTCACGGCCCCGCTCCCCGCTGGCTACATTGTCTCCCGTCGCCCCCGCCAGCCCTTTGAGAGCGGCGGACCCCCTGACCCAGCCCACTCAGGGGGTTAATTACACAGGCGGGCGAGAGGATGACGGAGCCGGAAGGGAACAAATACCCTGAAGAGTTCACTGCTTCCCACCCAGAGCCTGGGAGAGAACCCAGGTGTCCTGGCTCCCAGCCCCCC
>VOCN01017078.1:0-29470 GCA_007922305.1 Dermatemys mawii | reverse complement strand
TACTTGTCTTGAACCAACAGAGAACACAGAAGTCAAGCTTCCCTTTTGTGCAACCTACAGAAAACAACAGTGAAAAAAAGATGTAGAACACTCCCCCTAACAGATAAAGACACAGCTTAAACATCAACTGAAGAACAGCTGTTAAGCACTCTAAAGCACACACTGTGAGATTGTTCTTTCTTTTCTTGATTTATTCCTAGGGAAGAGTGCAAACACAGTCTCCCACTATTATAAATTATACAGTTGAGTTTCCTACATTTTAGAAAACCATAGAAGTCAGCACACCCACAGTACAACTGATGAGCCTCAGCGTAGGAAAACCACCTTCATGATCACAGTATTTCCCCTACCAGGTAAGTAGAAGCTCTTGACACCCAGCCACCATTCACCCCCACTTGCCCAACACCCCCAACCCATAGTGAGGGATACCATGGGTGCCCCTCCCACTTCCAACCCCACCTCACCAGCCCACACTGCCATAAGCTGCCTGAGCTGGCCCTGGGGCCCCACTCTTCTCCACACTGAACCCCAGGTGCCAAATTCGGGCTCTGCTTTGAGACCTGCTTCTGCACCCACAATGCTCTCCTCTCACACATATCTGCATATGTGCCCACATGGCTCCTCCCCTCCAGTCCGCCCCTCCCCCTGCCTGCTCATGGCCAGTGCACTCCCCTGGCTAGCCCTGGCTCTTCAGTGCTAAGAGCCCGGCCACCAGCCCCACCAAGTGCCCTGGGCCTTCTGCTCTTCGAGAACACAGCCAAGCGCCTCATGGTGGTGATGCCTGCTGGCCACTCCGACATCAAGCGCTCCTGACAGAGGTAGAAGCCAGGCTCCTGAGGGGACCCAGCACCTGGCCCTTAGGAGTGGACAGCTGCTCCCCACCATCCACCATCCGGTGCAGGGTGGGGAGATCCCACTGCACTGAGTGTCCAGCAGTTACATCAGGAAGCTCAGTGGATCTCCAGCAGGGAAGGGGTTAAATCACAGCACCTTCTCCTCACCCCTGCACTCCCCTTCCCCAGACTGCACATCTCCTTTGGCAGATCTGTTTCCAGCCCTAGGCCAAACAGACAAAGCAACTGACCCTGCTTTGGCTGATGGGTGTTAATCACTAATCCCACCGATGTTAGTGATGCTGCTTCCCCTCTCATCTGGTGTAAATCAGGAGTAACTAAATTGAAGTCACACCTGATTTGCACCAGTGGTAACTCCATGCACAGAATTGCAGTGAGCAGATTCACACTGGCTGACTGCATCTGAATCAGTCCTGACTCTACTGCCATCCATAGGCAGCTCTGGATTGACCCCGTGGTCAGCATCCAGCCCTGGCTCCATGGGGACTCCCTGGCATTATAGGACGGGAACAGGAGAATCCAGCCCAATACCTGTGAATAGGTTTTTCTCACTGTTTAGGAGAGGACTGAATAAAGCTCCCATTTGGAAGTTATTGTATTTGCTGGCTGGTTGGCAGAGTGTTGTGATTCCAGAGGCACCACCTTCTGCGGGCATGGTGTAGCGGGGGGAGCCCTGACTTGATTTTCCCTGCGCCCAGGGGGACAGAAACAACTCTAGGCTGTTAGATGCTAAAGGACACCTCCTAGTGGAGGGTGTTGTGCCAAAGAAAAGCCAATTCAGAATGTAAAACTTTCACCCCAGCATCTTGGCCGGGGGCTAAAGTTGGGTGTACACTACGGGGCTAAAGCAACCTAAGTTACACAACTCCAGCTACATGAACAACATAGCTGGAGTTGACGTAGCTTAGGTTGACTTATAGCGTTGCTGTGTCATACTGGGTGGACAGGAGAGTTTCTCTTATCACTGACCTTATGCTTCTCATTCTGGTGGAGGACAGGAGTTGGCCAGAGAGTGATGGGTGGTTGATTTAGCAGGTCTTCACTAAACCCATTAAAATGATCCCACTGTGGATTGATCGCAGCACTTCCATCACCTGGGAAGTAGAAACAAGACCTAAGAGTGAAACCAGATCTGGCTCCTGTTGGCACTGTGGATGCTCAGACACTAAAAACACACAGTGAGATCACGCTACCACTTCCATAGTGGACAAGATTTGAAGCTGTGAAGAAACACCTCAAGGGATATCTAGTCCATCACCTTGCCAACTCAGCCACAACTACTTGATGACCAAGACTTTCTTACTGCATTATTGTTCTGTACTCAGTAAGTTCAATGCACCCCATACCCACATGTTTGTTAGGCTGGTGTGGGAAATTTAAAGACTACACCAATGCCTTTACCAGGATGCAGACACTGGCTATGTGATTAAATCTCCACGCTAGACAGCCAGTCCATCCATTCCACCCCATCTCTCATGCCTAAGCCTCCTGCCAAAGTCCTGCACCTGGCTCCACAGAGTTAAGACAGATATCTCACTGGGAACTCGACTTCTTGTGCCCAGAGTGTCTCAGACCTGCTCAGTTGATGAACCCAGAAATGCAGTGTCTGCTTTTTCCAAAGAAGTGCTTGAAAAAAGCTCTCTCTTGTGACCACATGGCCTAACGCAGGGGTTTCCAAACTTTTTTGACCATGCACCCCAGCAGAAAAAAAAATTTGGAGCAGGCACCCCTATGGGAGAAGCCCCAGCCCATCCCTAGCCCTGCTCCTATCCACTTCTTCCCACTTCCTGCCCAACTGCCCCCCTCAAAACCTTTCCTCCTTTTCCCATAACTGCCCCCCTGAGTCCGGTCCCACTTCGCCTTACTCTTCTAGTGGGGCTGCAGCCCCGGCACCTGACTCCCAGGACCAGGTCTCTGCCGTGGCGCAGCACCCGGCTCCCGGGGCTGTGCCGAGTCCCTGCTGTGGCACGGCGCCTGACTCCCAGGGCTGGGCCGTATCTCTGCTATGGTGCAGAGCCCGGCCAGGTCTTTGCCGCGCTGTGGCTCCCGGGGCCGGGCAAGGCTGCATCTCCATTGAGCCGTGGCTCCCGGCGCTGGTCTCTGCTGCAGCGCAGTGCCTCGCCGGGTATTCACTGAGGTGCGACTCCCGGGGCCAGGCCAGGCCAGGTCTCCGGCTCCCAGGGCTGTGCTGGGGTCTCTGCTGCAAAGCGACACCTGGACATGTCTTTGCCGTGGCGTGGCACCCGGCCGGGTCCTGCCATGCCATGACTCCCGGGGCTGGTCTCTGCCGCGACGCTCTGCTCTTGGGGCTGGGGCACCATGCACCCATGTGGGTATTCTTGTGCACCCCCTGGGGTGCGTGAACTCCAGTTTGCAGACCACTGGACTAACAGATAAGGCATCTGACTGTGGATCAGGCGATTGAGGTTTTGAGTCCCTTAATGGTTGGATTTGTGCACTTTTACCTTTGTGCAGAAAGTCCTGCTGTCTTCAGCACTGGAACCTCTTCCTGCCCACTCAGACGGATGTTCTGGCTTCAGCTAAAGCCCCAGGAAGGAGTTGGGGTTTGGGTGTCACAAAGGCCAGGGTCTTAGCCCCAGGTGCTTCCACTCCAGCCATTTCCAGTCCTAACTTGCCAAAGAAAATGGGTGGATGCCCGGGCTAGCGTGTGCAGCAGTTTCCCTCTCCCAAATGTGCACCTGTCCCTGTATTGAGGGTACTCTAATGGGGCACGTACCAGAGCATCTTAACATCCCCTTGCTGTTCCCGTGGGACTCTAATAGAGTGCACACCGGAGTATCTTAACTTCCGCTCACTGTTCCCGGTTGGACACTGATAGGGTGTGCACTGGAGCAATTTAACTTCCGCTCACTCTGCCCAGTGGGACTCTAATAGAGCACGAACTGGAGCATCTTAACTTCTGCTTAGTGTGCCCAGTTGGACTCTAATAGAGCATGCACTAGAGCATCTTAACTTCCAAACTGGGAATCAGGTTTTTCCTGGTGCCCAGTTCCCAGGAGTGGTGGAGGCTTTGAAGAACAACAGCTATTTCCCCACAGTTATTGTGTTTTTTTCCACTTGGTGGTTTGAGCATTGGCCTACTAAACCTAGAGTTGTGAGTTCAATCCTTGAGGGGGCTATTTAGTGCTATGGGGCAAAAATCGGATTGGTCCTGCTCTAAGCAGGGGGTTGGACTACATCAGTGGCTCTCAATCTTTTGAAAATTGTGACCCCTTTTTCTTCCGGCAGCTGCCGCGGCGGACCCTTGTATGTCCACCAAAAAGCCACCAAATAAATTACTTCCGCATTCAGCGACTATGTTCGATGGACATGCTCCATGCTCCTGAAATAGCTCGGCATGTCCTCCGAAAAGCCACTGAATGCAGAAGTACTTCATTCGGCTGCTTTTACGCCTTGCCGGGAGCTCGTGACCCCCCTGGGAGCGCTCGGCGACCGCCAGAGGGGTCGCAACCCCCAGTTTGAGAAACCCCGGACTTGATAATCTCCTGAGGTTCCTTCCAACCCTGAGATTCTATGAGTCCAATAGCTGTATCCTCAGGCAAAGCTCACCAATGTGCCATAAGAACCATGATCACTTGTTTGATAGTAAATGTATAAATATGAGGCTGAAAATCCTCATTATTCAGCATAATGTGGCAAATAACACATCACAGTAAAGCCCATGGGTTTGCCTATTCATTGTTCCTGCCCCCCAGTAATAAAACTTTCAGAGAGGCTCCAAATGATAACGTTCTTTTCCAGCTGAGTTGGTTTTTAAGAAATAACTGAAGCTCTCGGCTGTTGATACAATTACACAGTTTCTAGACAACCTCTTTCATTCAAAGACCTACTTTTTAGCCCCATTAGGACACCAGCTAAATAGGGGATAGTTACTCTTTGAAATGTTTCAAGTGTTTTTCTCTTTTGACCAGGTTAACCATTCCTATGTCTCAATATAACTGAACCTGGTCATTGAAGTGCCACATTTACTGGGTGTTTATTTACCTCACACAGCAGAATTGTTTTCCTACTATCGTTCCTATCCTTACAGATTATTGAAAATGGAAATGCTATTACCTACATGTAGGAGCAGATCTATAGGTGGAAAAATAACAGTCACCTGAGGCAAGTTTGTTTTTTTTCCCCTCATTGGGGAAGGTAAATAAGAATCAGGGAGACCATGGGATGAACTCAGGAGAGACCTGAGGGAATAAGGAAGAAAAGAACAGGTTCCTGGGGTTGTCCCTGGGAAGTGAGCTTAGGTGGAAGCCTGAATTCAGGATAAGTGGGGCTCAGGCAAGCAGGGCTGCCCTGTATGTTATGGTGCCTTACTCACACCCCCCCCCCCGGGGGGTGGCCCCAGACCTCTGGAGGGAGGGTGCATAACCAGCCCTCTGTGACGGAGGGTGGCAAGAGCAGGCTTGGGGAACATGGGGAAAACTGTCCCGCAGTATGAGCCGGTGGAGCAGAGCAGTTTGGAGCTGGGTCGTTTCACATCCTGCTGCCCAGTGATTGCAGAACCTGGTTAGTTACATTTCAGTAGAATGATTGGTTAAGGTACAGCTGAGAATATTCCTATATAAACAGGAGACTGGGGAGGGAGAAAGGGTTGTTATTCATGACCTTCACTTTGGAGCAGAGGGAATAAGTGAAGAGGGCTTTTTGACTCTTCTTTGCTACTGGAATTCTCCATCCCCCAGGGCCAAACAAAAGAGTGAAGTCATTGCGTTAATGGAAAACCAGTACTCCAGGTGAAGCTTAAACTCACAACCTCAGCATATATTTTCTCAGTACTGCTCTTGAAGTACTGTATGCTAACCAATTGCACCACTGGCACACTTTTTTTTTTCTTCTAGGTTGATAAAAGCAAGAAGTGACCCCAAATATTCTCAGTGGAACTGACAGCGGGTAGCTGCAAGAGCTGGTTTTTGGTGGGGTGGGTTCTTCTTAAGGGTTCCAGGCACCACTTGACCCTTTTCTTCTTCTCTGGGTAATACCAGAGCTGATTAAGACTCAATTTACAGTCTTGCTGCAGAGCTACAGATCTGAAATCACTGAGCAGCAGGTCTGAGCATTAGCCCAGGTTTGGGACAGTGTCTCTGAGGCAAGAAACTGCCCAGTCTTCACTAGCCCTGAGGGTCCCTCACTAACAGCTGAGACCAGTGAGAGCTGGGTGAAGTGCAGGGCCCCACAGGTGGTTGAATGGGGGGAAGAACACCCCATGACTTTTAAAAGGGGGAGGGCTTTCCTTACCACTTTGTGGTGACCGTAAGGGCAAGCAAGGGGGCAGTGAGTGGGGGAGTGTCTTGTGGTGTTTTACCAAGTTAACACAAGGCTATTTTACTCCTTTTATTAAAGTTTTCTTTTCTCCACTCAGTGCTGGTGATAGGGGAATGTGTTGCCTCTTACAGTCACCCAGTGGCCATGGTTAGTTTCACCGATTATTGGGTGGAGGCTGAAGCAGGTTGAATGTTGTAGAGAAGCCCAAAAACCCACACAGGGAATTATAATTCCAATTTTTAGTTTAAGAGCCAGAGGTGCTGCCAGCTGAAGTAGCCAGGCTGCCTAAAAGTATTTCCCCTTCCACCGCAAGAGCAGTGCCTGGGTGCTTCTGTGCTTCTCAGCAGCTGCAGAAAAACCTCTTCAGGAAAATATCCTGCCCTGCTGACCTTGAGTGGGAATGCTAAGAGACACCACTGCTGGACTGGTCCTGCTTTCCTACCCCTTTGTGATGCTGGCTGCAGAACTCTTCCTGTCTGCAGGTGGCCTTTAGTGGGGGTTTGACATGCTAGGTGGTGGGGAGCAGACTAGCTGGGTAACTTTGTGGAGGCCCTCAGGCTATGCTCAGGCATCATCCTCCCCTCCTCTTGCCGTGCGCTGGGTTGCTTTGTCTCTTTTAAGTCTTCCTTTAGAGCTGGCAGTACTGGCCACCTCTGCGAGCTGAGTGTCACAGGGATCCAGAGAAGGCCTTAATAACAGGTCCTATGGTGTAATAGTCAGCACTCAGGACTCTGAATCCTGCAATCTGAGTTCAAATCCCAGTGGGACCTTCTGGGGTTTGCTGAGAAGCCTTAGAACTCCCTGTGCTTGGTGTTTTCTTCATCTGGGTGAGCCAGAGTAGGTTTCTTCCCTCCTGCTGGGTGACTGATGCCCACCTAACCGTCTGGATAGAGATTCCTGCCAGCTGACCTTATGGTTGTGTTTCTCACTGTTTCACCTGAGCCCCAAACATTTAGTCCTTATATCTGCAGCTGCCACACTCTTCCTCTTGCCCACATGGGATTTAAGGGAAGAGTGCCAGGGCCAAGCTTGATCAGCAGGAAGATGAAAAGTCCCAAGGCTGGAGCCCTGCTCACCTTTTCTTCTCTCAGTACCTACAGCAGAGGCAGCTGGGAAGGCTTAAAAGCCACAGAGTAGCTGAGGGTGGGACAAGAGGCGGGATGGACCATGCTGATGCTTGGCCAACACACAGCTACAAAGACACTTGACCAGTCTGCTCCTGCCATGCCAAACACCCACTGAAGTTCACCACTCAACCGGCATGTGGAGCAGCTGCTGTCACTCTGCGGCAGCATGAAAAGATGGTAGGAAAGCAGGGCCAGCCCCTCTGGGGGGACCTCTGACCATTCCCACTCAAGGTGTCACTTTTGCAGTAGGGCAGATTTTACCCCAAGAGGCTTTTCCCCAGCTGGCGAGAAGCAGAGAAACACCCAGGCTCTAAAGACACTATTTAACAAGTCCCCTCAATACAGGGACAGGAGCACCTTGGGAAGAGAAAAACTACTCTACACACTAGCCCAGGCATCCGCCCATTTTTCTTAGCAAGTCAGGAATGAGAAAAGCTAGAGTGGAAGCACCTGGTGCTCATTCTCTGTCCTGTGCGATGCCCAACCCCCAACTCCTTCCTGGGATGCTAGCTGAATCCAAAGCATTGGCCTGAGAAGCCAAGAAGAGGTTCCACCCCTGAAGAAAGCAGGAATTTCAGCACAAAGGGAAAAGTGCACAAACACAACCAGAAAGGGACTTGAGCCCTCAGTACCTGATCTGAAATCAGATGCCTGATCAATTAGGCCACGTGAGAAAATTGTTTCCAAGCACTTCTTTAGAAGTGGCGGACCCTGTGTTTCTCAGGTCATCAACTGTGCAGGGAAGAGACTCTCTGGACACAAGAAGTGGAGCTCCCAGCAAGATGTGATTCTTTATTTTATGGAGCTAGGTGCAGCACTTAGGCAGGGATTCTGCAGGTTTCCAACACCTGGATATCTCAGATAATCTCTCTCCAAAGGCCTGAGGCCCCAGGGAAGCTTCTGTGTTCAGACACACTAACTTTGAGAGTTCCTGGGGGAATCACTGATCCACCTCAGGCCCTGCCCTACTTCTCCAGCTCCTCCAAGCCTACACACCAGCCCCTCTCCTCCCATGCTACACCTTCCTGCCCCATTCCTCTCCCTCCCCTACTTCATCCTGCTGAGCACAGAAGGGATTCAGGCCTGGGCAATGCTGGGGCTTTGCCTGCTGTGTTCTGTGTAGCTCGCAGTGCTGGTGCTCCAAGGATGGTCATAAGTGGGGGCTGACTCCTCGGGCGTTACTCCCGTGCTCAATGCCGGGCCCTGCAGGGCTGGTGTCCTTGAATAGCCAGAGAATTTTGAGGTCTCTGTGTCAGCTGGGGCCAAACACTGCCCACTCCAGCCTGGCCCTTCCTCTCCACATTCCCTGCCCCTCTGCCAGGGCTGGGTGAGCTGCATACACCTCTTGGTTGGACACAGGGAGGGACAGGAGCCCTCACTGCACACAAGCCTGACTGGGAACTGCTTAGCAGGGCATTGCCTTAACCACCTCCTGTCTCATGCCTGGACTCTGGGTGCTCTGCTGGTCCCACCTTCCTTGAAGGCCCACAGCAAAAAGGAACAAACACCTGCCTAGCAGAGGATGGCTTTGAGCCATCAATCTCTGGGTTATGAGCCCAACACACTTCTGCTGCACCACTCTGCTGACTTTTCACCCCCCTACACCCAGCATCCACACTAGTGCCTTGTGAGCTCTAGCTGGCAGACAGAGGCACAGGATGGCAGGCAGCAGCCTTGGTAACTAGAGGTGTCAGGATTGCCTCCCCACTCTGAACTCTAGGGTACAGATGTGGGGATCTGCATGAACAGAGTGGGGTCCCGGGCTGAAAGTCAATTCTGCAATTGATCAATCACACCAACCAGAGAAGCAGCGTGACACAGCAAGACCTATAGACTCTGGATTCTAAGTAAAGTCTACAACAAGGATGGGTGAGATGGGAAAGTCTTCCATCTCACAGGGGAACATTCTGCTGCCCACATGGAAGGGCATCGGTGTGCGCCCGACAGAGACCAGCCCTTCCTTGTGCCCAGCTTTCCTGGCCAATTGGCTGCCACAAGCAACAAAATCAACCTATGTTCAGAACTGGTAACTATCTAGCAGCTGCGGAACATTTGATATGTGCGTCTGTGTCTGTGTTCGTAGACATGGGCTTTAGATATTGATCATCACTCAAATTACATTATAATAAATGTGACTTCTTGTCTTGTCCCCTGAAAGGATCCTGTGTAGTTTTATTTGTATAACAAGATCCGAGTGCAGCCCGAATATCCCACCGGGCTGGCCAGGGGCAGACATCAGACCTGCAAGGGAAAGGTGGGGGTGGCAGTGACATCACAAAGGCCTTTGGCAGGAGCTCAGCCTATTGGGCAAAGGTGATGAGGTGGCTGTGATCTCACAGAGCTCCCTTGACAACATCCAGGAAGCACAGGGGTGAGGGACGGGGAACCGTGGAGACCCCATCACCTGGCTGTAGCAAGTCTCCATCCCGTGGCCTCTGTGAGGACCAAGAGAGGATCGGGGGGAGAGAGATTCTGGGGGAGTTTTTTTCATTTCTGTGAATTTTTTCAATCCCTTTCCTTAGCACTCAGGAGAGAGGCCCACGGCCACAGGAGCAGGACGAGAACGTGCAGCCTCCAGCTGCCAGGAACTGCTGTGGGGCCCAGTGCTGAGAAAGCCAGAGGAAGAGATGCAGGGGAGAGAGAGATGCAATGAGCACTGAGTGTGAGTGAAAAGGTGGGTCTAGGCCTGGTATTGTGGGAACATCCCTGGCTTATATACGATCCAGGTGGAATTGGCTAGAGAAAGGATCCGAGTCCCCACTCCCTGACCCAGAGCCTGCCTGACCCCAAGGACTCTTCTTCTCCTCTTGTGTGGGGCAGAGTCCTCAGAACCCCGACAAGGCTGGGCCCAGGATTCCTGGGGGGCTCAACCCCTCATCTTGTCGTGGTCACTTACAACAGGGGCTGGGGTGTCCCACTCTGAGGTTCTCTCTCTTCTCTGGGCATTTCCCTGACAATTTGTTAATCTGTAATAAACGGGGAAAGGTTAAAGGAAAACCCATCCCCCTGTTCTGTGGGGCAGGGAGATCACAGCCAGTGTCTCTGGAGTGTCAGGGCAGTTCACAGTCTCCCCCTCACACGTCCCAGGCTCCTTCCCAGGTCCTGGCTGTGATGCAGGGACACCTCAGGCTGGACACTTGCTCTGGTGGTGGTCACGGTGCTCCATCCTGCTGTAGGTGGCAGGACCCTTTTTTTAGCATCACCCCCAGGTAGGGGATACAATCTCCCCCGACAATCTGGCCTGCAAGTCCTCATGACTGGTAGCCTTCTGCCCAGGTCCCCCTCACTCTCCCAAGCTGCTGACTGCTCCCCCCTCCAGCCCCAGTGCTGCTGCGGCTCTGCCTCCATCTCCCTGGGCTGCTCCTCTGGCCTTGGTTGCTGCAGCTCCTCCCTCAGCACAGAGCTGCTCCCCGGCTCTTCTTGGGCTCCTGCTCTCTCCTTAACTCTGCCCCACTCTGGCCCAGGTAGCTCCAGGTCACATGGAGGATGGGACCCCCTGGCCTGGTGATTCCCTAATTACACTGCCTGTCCTGTCAATCTGGCTAACCAGGAGCTTTGACCTCTCCTCATTGGCCCTGGGGACTGTCAGTCTCAGGTCCCTGATTTCCCATGGACTTTTTCCCCTTCTAGTGGTATTGGGAACTAGCCAACCAAAAACCCCACTAAGTTTTAGTAAGATGCCAACAGTCCCCTTCCACAAGCCAGCCCTGTGAAGGTTACCAATATCCAGAAAACTCAACCCAAGCTGGTTCCATGGTGTAATGGTCAGCACTCAGGATTCTGAATCTTGTGATCTGAGTTCAAATGTCAGTGAGACCTTATAGTAAAGCCCTGGAGCTCAAAGCACTTACCATTTGGACCTCCAGTTTTGCAGATGTGAGTCTTTTCCCTCCTGCTGGGTGACTCATGCCCACTGGAGCCAGATCTTTGGTCAGGATGGCCATAATGTCTGCTCATTTCAGTCTCCAAGCAGGGAGAGATGTGATGAAGTGGGACTGTTCTTAATGTTTTCTCTGAATACTCTGTGAGTGCCTCAGTTTCCTCTATGAATTTCTTAAGGCTCTAGGTGGTGCGGTAAGGGGGTGGGATTGTTGCAGAGTCCTACAGGGCCAGTGTGAGGACAGGGAATGGCTGACACCCTGTCTCCTGGAATCTTATGAGCTGGGCATCAGAGAGGAGGCCCCTGCAGAGTCCTGACTGGTTTTCTATGGAGTAGTTCCAGAGCATCACCCAGACACTCTGTAACAGCTCCCCAGTGACCGTGATGCTAGTGTCCCTGACCCATAGCCCCTGCTCTCCCAGCCCTGAGCCCTGCACTCATTGCTCTGCCAGTGCCCCTCCCTCCTGAGCCACAGCCCCTGGTGTCCAAGCCCAGAGCCCCCATCACAGTGTCACTCGGTGATGCTCCCTATGACGCCAGTCAGGAATCTGAGGGAGTCTCCTCCCTCTGAGCAGATAGTCTCCAGGGCAAGAACCTTCACAGTTTCAACCTTCTTGGGTCTGACCTTGGAGCATTCAGCATTTTCTGCCCCTCTGTGTGCTTCCCACAGTGAGTCGACCCGGGGGGGGTCCTGGGGACACCACAGGGCCCTGCAACCCCAACTCTGCAGTCAGCGTGACTCTCAGCCAGCCAGTAAAACAGAAGGATTATTAGATGACAGGAACAGGGTCTAAAACAGAGCTTGTAGGTTCAGAGATCAGGATCCCTCAGTCAGGTTCATCTTGGGGGACAGGGAGCTCTTCTGGGCCTCCCTCCATTTCCCCAGCCTGCTCCAAATTGAAACCCTCCAGTCCCTCCTCTGGCCTTTGTCTCTTTCCCAAGCCAAGAGGACAACTGATCTCTTTGCTCTCCAATACCTTTAGTTGGCACCTTGCAGGGGAGGGGTCCACGTCAGCAGTTGCAGGAGACATGATGTCGGCCATTGTCTCACACTGTTCCTCTGCTCTGCAACAATCACAACCCTTGTCCCACCACCTAAATACTTAAGAAATTCATGGGGAAACTGAGGCACTCACACAGTCTACAGAGGAAACATTGAGAACATTCCTACTTCATCAGAGCCCCCCACTCATTGCTCTGCCGGTGCCCATCACTCCCAACCCACAGCCCCTGCTGTCCCAGAGTTGGGCTATCCAATCACGGCTGTGCCGATGCCCCTCACTCCTGACCTGCAGCCCCTTCTAGCCATGCCCTGTGATCCTCAATCACTGCTCTGCCGCTGCTCCTCACTCCTGACCCGCAGCCCGTATTATCCCAACCCTGAGCTACCCAGTCACTCCTTCCTCCTGACTCACAGCCCCTTATGTCCCAGCCCCGATATCCCCATGAACTGCTCTCCCAATGCCCCTCACTTCCAACCCACAGCTTCTCCTGTCCCAGCCCTGGGCTCCGCGTTCATGGCCCTACCAGTGCCCCTCACTTCCGACCCATAGCTCCTGCTGTCCCAGGACTGGACTACCCAGTCACCACTCTGCCGGTGCCCCTCCCTGCTGACCTACAGTCCCTGCTGTCAACCTCAGGGCAGATGGTTAAGAAGCAGGGCATAATCCCCAAATTGGTTGTGTGTTCTATATTTAGAGTTCACCAGGTATCAGATGATAGATTTGGGGCCTTTTATGATTTTTTAAATCAAACTTGCTATATTTGGCTAATTTCAGCATTATACACAGAGAACTAGAAATGTTTTTATTAAGCTGCGTTTTAGATCATTTTATCATTAGTTTGAATAAAAATGTTAAATTTCTTCTTATCGCTTTAATAAGTGAGACTTCCCTATCTGCGGATGATCTATTCAGCTGATGTTTGGACTAGGGAGATAAAGAGCAGCTTGCTTCATTCACTGCATGCATCATCCTGTCATTGCAATACTGAACCTACAGGGACGGATTCAATCCTCTGGGGAGAATCTCACCGATGAAGAGCAGTGAAGAAATGTGGTGTTTGTTGTCTGTGTTAATATTTGGTTTGTACTAAGAGTGGTTTTGAGTCATTTGTAACTCTTTGGTTCATCTTTAGTAGCATCTCATTATTGGGCCTCTGAGTTGAAAGGCTTCTCTTGCAGATTTTACTTTGTCATTGTTTGGAGGTCAGTTAAACAGCTGCTTTTTTAGTCTTTTCTGTGTAGGTTCTTAAACCTCTCTCCTTCATAGACCTTCCAGAATTGATTGCCTGGTTTGGATGATTCTTTCCCTCGTCTCCCCACAGCACAGACATTTTCCATCCCTTTTCCCTTTGGGAAAACGCCACTATTTGAAAGTAGGCAACGGTCTCTGTAAATGTTTTGCCCAGATGAGAGATAGTTTATAGGAGCAAAAGAGGAAGAAGGTTGTGGCCCTTTGAGACAGATTCACATCATTAAAGGCCAGAAGGAAACAGCCAATCACCTCAGAGGGACTGAGGTGCACCAATGCCCGAGGCCCTGCAATGGCAAGGAATTGATGTGATGCGATTGACTGTATGTTGGAGAGAGTTCTGGGGGAAGGAGCAGAAAAGAGCCTTAGGGCTGCGGTATGGCGCTTGCATAAGCTTTCTTTGCCTTGTTTTGCTGTAAGAGTTAACAGGGAGAGATTGCTGATCACAGGTGCAAATTAGGAGTGTACAGGGAACTGGCTTTGAACAGAATTGTGTGTTCAGGATTCTTCCTTTGACTTCTTCCATGGGAGTCATTTAGGGGAAGTGATCCTCACTTAGCGTTACTAGTTATGGTGTTTGTTATGTGTCTGAGTGCTGGGCACAACTCACCCTAGGTCTGCCCCAGCTGGTTACTCCTCACAGTCTGACCTGACCCGACTTCCAGCCCCAGATTCACCCCCGAATCATCCCACTGCCACTCAGAGCCACAGACATGCTGGAGGAGGGAGCTGTGATTCTAGGGTGGGGTTCTTCTCTAAAGATGACTGACAGAAATGTGGTGCTCAGCTCTGTCAGGGGCCTGCCCAGTTGTCTCAGTGACAGGGGACGTAGACATTTCTGAAAGGGGCACAAACAGGGTATTTGGTGTCCAAGCTATTGTGAGGAATGTGCATTTATCAACAATATCCTGTAGCTTGCCTTTAGTGGCATTATGGGTAAGAGATGGGTTTCTTAAACCAAAGATGGTGGGTTCAAGTCCTAGCTGCAGCAAAGAGCTTTCTTTTTCCAAACCAATCCAGTGTCTTTTGGAACCACCTTGTTCTTCCTATTGGATTTGCTCATTGAGCTGCTGGAGTAAACACTCCCCTTCACTCTATTTTCAGACAAACACTACGATTAACTGGATGCCACTGATGGTTCTAGAAAGCATTTGCTGAGTGGAAGATGACGTCTCTGGGCGATTGTTCCAAAGAACCAATATTTTCTCCTCAAACATCTTCCTGAATGAAAATAAGAGGGAAGTTTCTTTGTAATGTACTGGAAGGAGGCGCATTGTTCCAAAGTCCCCAGTACTTTGTGCTCCAACATCTCCCAGCTTCCTTGGTGAAAATAAAATGAAGGTTTTCTTGTCACATGAAGGAAGTTTCCCACCCCAGATGGAACTTCAACCCACAATCCCTGCCTTCAAAAAGCCAGTGTTTATCCATTAGGCCACTGAGACTCATCTAGGGTGCTGAGGATGGTGTGGATATTGCCTCATAAATGCCCATTCCTCACATTCACTTGCCAGCCAAATACCCTCTTTTATGTGCCTTACAGAAATAGCTGCATCTCCTGTCACCATGGCAACTGAGCAGGTTGCTGACAGACCTGAGCACCACCTGTGGGTTCACCTGTTGGCTGGAAGAGTGTGGGGGCTGCACCACAAAAGCCTTTCTCCAAGGAGCCATGCCAGGGACTTGGACTTAATCCAGGTGCAAAATCTTCAGCTGGGCACTGCTGCCTCAGGAGGTGCTGACCAAGCACAGGCTTCTTGCCTTCAGACCAGGCAGGCGGAGATGCCAGGAGCTCCCTGGTAATTCAACTCCTTTACCACCTCTTCCCTATGGACTAAACTCTTGATACTCTGCTAGTTACTGTCTCACTTAAAGTACCAGAGAGGAAAGAAGCAAGCACATGCCTAGCAGAGGATGGTTTCGATCCATCGACCTCTGGGTTATGGGCCCAGCACGCTTCCACTGCGCCACTCTGCTGGCTTTTCTTGTATATAGCACTGATCATCCAGCATCCACAGTAGCACCTTGTGAGTGCCAGCGCCAGCAGGCCGATACACACAGTGCTAGGCGGCAGACTTAGTAACAGCACAACTGCATTTATGTGTCTTGGGGTGAGAGCAGCACACATGGACACAGACCCACCCCATGCAGGGGCAGCAGGGAGGGGCCGACAGCCAAGTGGAGAGACCTGGGCTCAGACAGTGCTGGAGCCACGCCATGGGCTGGGAATATTCCTGGTGCCCAGGCACCCCGGGCACATAAAACTCACCACCCATGGCCCAGGGGAGATGTTCGGCCTGTCCAGGGTGAACCCAGCAGGCAGGGCCCTGGCGAACCACAGAGTGTGAACCAAAGCATGTGTCATGCCAGGGAAACCATTCTCTGACAGAGCCTGTCTTCAGGAGAGACACTCACGGAGTCAGACCTAGAGAGAGTTTCCCTGGGAGAACAGGAAGGGCTGATTTCCTGTGAGCAGAACAGAGTGGGACCAAATATTCCAGCTACATTTGTGGGAGGTTTTTTTAATTGTTCAAGAAACCTTTGTGATTTCCAATGGAAATCTGAACCCAGAAGTAAAATGTTGAGGATTTTTGTTCATTTTTACAATCCCCCGCAGTGAAATGCAGTGGATTGTGCTGACTTGTTCAGTGTCCCTCCCTTTTCATTTCTTAGCCTCAGGTCTACAGCGTGTCAGTCCTACAGAGCCTCCGGCCAGGCCGTCTCCGAGGTTCTGGAAATGGACCCGACCCGACCTGGACATGGGCCCTGCCAGCTGATGTGACACTGGCTTTGCTGACCCTGCTGCTGGGGAAGAGGGAAACTTTGTCTCTCACCTGGATGTTCCCTCAGGGTGCCCAGTCTGGCTCGAATGTCCCTGGATCAGGGTTCATGGACCCAAGAGGTGGCTTTAAAAACCATGAACATTTTCACAAACACTTCGACTTTCTCCACTTTCTATTTCAATTTTCTATTCATGGATCGTCAGGGAGGTGCAGCCAGGCTGCCCAAGCCTGAGTCACATCTGCAGCCTGCCCTGCCTGGGCTGACGGACTCAGAACCACACGAGTCAATGGCGGCTCATAACCCATCCGCCCACTATTGTAGTTCTAGCATGTCTGCAGCCATGCAGCCCACTCTGGGGCTGGGAGGGAGGATGCAGGAGCGATGGGGCTGGGCACTAGCCTGGGGCAGGAGCTGTCCATTTGATGAGGAGGGTTCTGGGCCCCAGTAGGGTTTGCAGAAAGGGCGGGATCTCGCGTGGAAGGGGAAGGGTAGGGAGTTAGCCTCCCCCAACTGGTGATTCACATCCCACCCACGGTGGTGCAATTAAAGAGGCTGCCTAGTCTGCACTTGAAGTGACGTTCCCCCACTACGTGGCCCTGCAGAGGCTGCAGGAGACAGGCAGGTGACGGCAGAAGAAGGGGCAAAACAGGAGTTCTCAGCAGCAGGGGGAAGGACAATGCCGTGGAGCAGCGATGCAGAATGACTAGAGCAAACTGAGAGCCAGGAGAGGGAGTGGGGGCAGCAGAAGCTGAGGTATTGCTCAAGGTCTTCCCCTCCCCCACCCTGGGGTCTTTCCTGCCCAAGGAGGGAGGGTTTCAGTGGAAGAAGAGTGCAGAGTCTGTTAAAGGAACATTGGATTGACCTGTCACCCCACAAGGTGGGAAAATGAGATGAAGGCCCCGCCCAGCGTGCTCTGGGGTGGAGGTTTTGCTGTTGATTGTAGATTTGAATGGGGTTGTGGGGTTTTCCCAAACTCCAGCTTGATTCTCTTTGCCTTTTAACAAACGTTCCCAATGGCTCTCTGCCCATGCAGAGCTGGGGCATGGGGAGGTGTCACCTTTTCCCCAGGCAGAGGGTGACACCTGCCTAGTGAGTGGGGTTCAGTTTGGGGGACCCCCTCACTCAGGGCAGGCTCAGTGCAGATCTCTGCCCTTTACTCAGCTCACGGGGATTTTTTGCACTAACATCCCAAGCGTGCAAGTCCATCCACACAGAGCAGCACCCCCCGCTCCCTCAGTCCAGGGTGAAGGGATCTTCTGTGGCTGGAACCCACCCAGTTGGTGTGACTGGAACCCGCCCAGTTTGTGCGGCTGGAACCCGGGGGAGGAAGCCAATGGGAGAAGGTTCAAAGTCAATGCACATGGGAGAAGCATCTTGTGTTTCATTCCTTATGTTCTGGTCCCATCCTGTGGCCTTTTCCTTTTCCTCCTTTCTGTTGAAAGCTTTGGTATTTGGCACAGAAATGTTATTTCCTCAGGAGAGGCCCAGGGGTGAGGGCTGCATCCCTGTGCCAAAGAGTGACTAGAAGGGGACAGAAAAAACAAGCCTGCAAGACAAGGCATCCATCTCTGTCAAAAACTCATCTCCCTGCTGCAAGTCAAACCCTCCTGGAGTCTGGGGGCTGGACTCAGCCCAGCCCCTCTGTATGCAGCAGGAACAAACACAAACCTTGGCTTCCCCTTCCTTCTCAGGGAAGAGTTTTCTATGACTGAAGTTCAGCTTCAGTTCCCCTCTTCTAGGGGTGGGTTAGGGGGGTCTCCTCCCGGTGAGATCTGTTTGCACCTTAGCCCCATTTCAGTCACTGGGATGGAAACTCTGCTCCCAGATGTCAGGCAGCCTCCAGATGATCCACATTACTTACTAGCTCAGGGGTTGGCAAACTTTTCGCCCCGAGGGCCACATCGGGTTTGCAAAATTATATCGAGGGCTGCGAAGGGAAGGCCCCGCCCCCATTCCAGCCCCCTTCCACTTCCTGCCCCCTGACTGCCCCCTGAGAATCCCTGACCCATCCAACCCCTGCACCTTGTCCCCTGACTGCCCCTTCCACAGACCCCTTAGCACCCCCCAAAATCCCACTCCCCACCCAATTCCCCTGCTGCCTGTCCCGTGACTGCCACAACCCATATCCACCTTCCCATCCCTAACCACCCCAGAATCCCACCGCAACCAACCCACCCTACTCCCTGACTTCCCCCTCCAAAGCCCCCACCACCACACTGGAACCCCCCCATACTCCTTTGCCATATCTGCTGTGAGGGGGGAGCATGCAGCCCTGGCCCCCCAGAGCTCTACCCGCGCAGAGTGGCTCTGGAGAAGAGGGAGAGTGCATGGTCCCGGCCCCCAGAGCACTGCCCCTGAGGTGCGGCTCCGTGGGAGAGGCCAGGGCTGCCCCTGTGGCATGGCTCGGGATGGGGGCATAGCTTCCCGCTGAGGGCTGGATGGGACGGTCTCGCAGGCCGGTTGTGGCGCACAGGCCTTAATTTGCCCACCCCTGTACTAGCTCCAGAGTCATGTGTCACCTTCCTTACTACCCCCAGAGCAGAGAGAAAAGGTGTGGATGGTATATTGGTGAGCATAGCTGCTTTCCAAGCAGTTCACTTAAGTTTAATTCTCACCCAACATAATAATGGATTGTGTCTTCTGTTGTTTCCTTGTCACACTATCAACGGAATGAGATGATAAATGTCTCAAGCCACTAGCTTGTTCATGATGGAACTGCACAAGAGGCTAGAATAGACGGAGCTGCAGCACCCTTCTTTGTGTCATCTGAGAAAGAGAGAATGCTGGGAAATCTGCATGTCTCATCCCCTGGCCTTTAGCATTCTGATTCCAGCTGTGTGAGACGTTTATCTGATGTCCACACATGATGAGGAAAGAAAGTTTTTGGGTCCGTTTTTTCTCCTGCAGATTCCTTTGCTGTTCAAATTATAATGACATGAAGAGAAGGGAGGCAGAAGGGAATTGGGGGCCAGTGGCTCAGGGAGGAAGTTGAGCTGTCAGGGTCTAGTCTAGCTCAGGGTCCAATTCAACTTGTTCCCCATGCCACAGGCTCCCCAGTCTACTTCTGCCACCAGGTCAACCTGGGATCTAAGGCAGGAATGGGGTGAGGAAACAAGCCAAGCTGAGCAAGGCAGGCAAGAGTGAGTCTTGCTTTCATGGGGCACTTCCCATGACGTCCTTCCTCTCTGCCACGGCTGACAAATCATTCCGGACAAAGAAGTAGCAGGCCAAAGTAATGCTGTCCCGCAGATAAAGAAGCTCAGTTGGGCGAGTGTTAGAATGAAGTTTCCAAGGTCTGTGGTTCAATCTTGGCCTCTCATGCAGGGGTGGTTTGGTTTCTGGCAAGGCAGCAGCACCTTTACCTGCATCAAGTCCCTGGTTTTGAGCTCATCAGCAGAACAACACTGTGTGAGTTTCTGCCTCCTAACAATGAGAAACACGAGCTGTATTTCCAACACAACTTCTTGGTTGACCCAATATGGTGGGAAGAGAGTGAGGTAGGTGGGGCCTTGGCGATGGTGCCAGAGGGGGAAGGCGTGGGGATGAAATCTCCTCTTTGCAGCTGAGTGAGGGCAGTCCTGGGGAAGGGACATCTGTGAAAGTGGCCACGTGGAGCATGGCAGGGATTTGGGGGCCTTGCAGCAGCTGGAATAGGACAGGGTGGGAGTTCAGGAAATGCACCATAATGACTTTAGGGTAGCTCGATGGGCAGTGGGTGATTGGAGGAAGGGCCCGTCTCTTTGGTCCTCCAGACCAAGGAAGAATGATGGGGTTGGAGTCTTGTTCTTCACATTCCCAGTGGGAGTATAGAAGCTGGAGGAGCTCTGATCAGTGAGGGCATTACTAGTGGACTTGGTGATTTGTGGCACTGGTTACTGCTACGTTAGTGTTTGTGGTCCCCAGTTAAGGTGTGAAAGGAAAGATCAATGGAAGGAACTGGTTCCCTTCTTCTGCACCGCACGGTGTTTGGCGATGGTGGGGGATTTTAATAGTGTCAGCCAGACTGAGGACTTCTGGTCCTATTTCCCTGATTGTCAGAGGAAATGTTTTTACAATTAGCATTACCTGGTGCAGGGTCTGTAGGAAGGTCGGCTTGTTTCTCTGTAGCAGAAACAGTGGAGGGGGGCTGTAGCCTCCTATTCCTCTGACCGGAGTTCACACCAGCTGCAGATGGGGTTCACCTTTCTGCGGGGCAGGCCAGGAGTCACATTGACTGGAGTTACATGACAGAGAGGACGTGGACAGCGTAAGGCAGCATAGAGCCAATGGACTGTTTGGATCACACAGCTCTCACCATGTTCTCAATGTGGGCAATTCCCTGACCCAGGGCAGAGGCTATTGGAAGCTGAGGATCCAGAGCTTGTAAGTTAAAGGGGCGGAGGGTACATCTTGGCAGTGTTGGCAGAACGGGAAAGCATTAGAGCGTTCTATGGCAATCAGGGGGATTGGTGAGAGTCGGTGAGGGAGGAGTTGGAAGCTTTATTCTGACAGTTGGGCAAACATCACAATGTTAAAGAAACTAATGGTGCCAAGTCCTGCAGTGCCGCCTGTGGGATTTCCACAAGACCATCCAGGCAGTGGAGTCAGTCAACATGTGACTGCATGAGCGTATCAAGCGACAGCTGGCCGACCTCTAGGAGATGAATCTGCAGCTAGATGATATGAGTAGGACACAGAGTGAAGGGAAGGGCGGCCTTCCCCAGACATTTCTGAGTCCTGCAGGAAACAGAAACAAAGCTGGAGGATGTGTGGATTCAGGGCAGGATGCGTGAGTCCATTAGAGCAGGACTAGAGTGAAGGGAGGAGGAGAGAGAATCCTGCAAGGGGAAGCTGCTGGTGGGAAGTAATAACTGCAGAGTGCAAGACAAGCATCTGAGAGTCACAAGGCTATAAGGAGAAAAAATCACAGCAGGTCTCATGGTGTAATGGTTAGCACTCAGGACTCTAAATCCTGTGATCTGAGTTCAACTCTCAGTGGGACCTCCTGGACCTAAGACTCTTTGCTAAGAAGTTCTAGAATTCCTTGTGCTGGGCAATTCTGTCTCCAGGTGAGCTGGAGGGGTGCTTTTTTTTCTCCCTGCTGCTGAGTGACTGATGCCCACTGGAGATAGGTCTTTGGTCCAGCTGCTTCATCAGGATGGCTGTTATAGCTTAGGGTCTTAGAACTTAACAACGTGGCTGGAGATTCCTGCCCTTCCAGAGCCTGCACCCCTCCCCCTTACCCCACAACAAAACCTGCTCCCAGAGCCGGCAACCCTCCCATTTCCAACAAATCCCTCCTATCCCAAAACCTTCCTACAGCCTGCACCCCTTCCCCCGTACCCCTCCTAACCCAAAACCCACTTCCAGAGCCTGCAGCCCTCCTTCTTTTCACACCTCCCTCCATCCCCAAACTCCCTTCTAGAGCCTGCACCCCCAGCCTGGAACCAAAGTTCATCTCAAAGACTGAAACCCCTGTCACTGCACCCCCTCCCATCCCCAAACTGCCTTCCAGAGCCTTCACCCCAAACCCAGAGCCTGCACCACTCAGCCACCCCTGCTCTCCAAACCCCTTGTACCAGCCCAGAGCCTGCACCAAGCAACCAAACTCCATTGCAGAGCCTGCATCCCAATCCCCTGCCCCACCACTCGAGACCTCCCCAAATTCCTTCCCAGAGCCTTAGGCAGCTGCTGAACCAACCTGGCCTCACTTACAGCTTCCTCTTAAGCCCTCACTAATAGGAAGGGGTATTAAGTCTTCTTCCCTCAGGTCCATCCTTCACCATTCCATGTGTGACTCTGGACATGAGCAGGATTCATGTCAAGAAGAGCCGATTAAAAATCACCTGCTAAGACGAGGGCTTAAACCCTGGCACTTCAGAATACAAGCACTATGCTCTATTAAAGGAGCTAGCTTAGTTTATTGAAACAATTCACCCCTCCCACCACAAGTGCAAGAGGGCAGACAAAAGAAGCAAAAAAAGTCCCAGAAGCCCCACCTCTTTTTTCTTCAAAGCTACTTCACCTAAGCAGAATTCCCCCTCCTCCTGCCTCTTGTTCCTCTGTGTGACTGAATCTCCCCACCTTGACAGCCGGTCCCTCCGTAACACCCCAATTCCCTCTGCCTAAACCTCCCTGCCACAGTCCTGCACCTGGCTCCATGGAATTAAGTTTCACATCTCCCTGGAACTCATCTTCTCCCAAGAGAGTCTCTGTCCCTGTCAGTAGTTGACCCAAGAAACACAGTGTCTGCCTTTTACAAGGAAACAGTTAGAAAGACTCTTGTAGTGTGGCCTAGTGGCTAAGACATCTGCCTTTGAATCAAGTAATTGCGGGTTTAAGTCCCTTTGTGGTTCAGTGTGTGGAGTTTTACCTTTCTGCTGAAAGTCCTGCTTGCTTCAGCTGTGGAACCTCTTCCTGGCCACTCAGGCTGATGTTCTGGCTTCAGCTAAAGCCCCAGGAAGGAGTTGGGCTTTGGGTGTCATGAGCCCCCAGGTACTTTAGTCTACCCGTTGCCATTCCTGACTTGCCACAGTAAATGGGCAGATGCCTGGGCTAGCGTGTGGAGGAGTTTTTCTCTTGCCAGTGTGCTCCTGTCCCTGTATTGAGGGCCCTAGGTAAATAGTGCCCTTGGAGCCTGGGTGTTTCTCTGCTTCTCAGCAGCTTGAGAAAAGCCTGTTGGGGACAAATCTCCTGCCTCACTGCAAAAGTGACACCTCGAGTGGGAACGGTCAGAGCCCCCCCACCTCAGGGGGACTATCCCTGCTTTCCTACCATCTGCTGGTGTTGGCCACAAAGCATAAGCAGCCGTCCTACATGCTGGTCTGTGGGTGATCTTCAGTGGTGTTTGGCATGGCAGGGAACAAGGGGGTTTTGGGATAGGAGGGATGTGTTTGCAGGGGAAGGGGTTCAGTTACTCATACCTAAGGTTGTTCTGCCTTGTCCTAGTTTGCTAACACTTGACAATGGTGTAGGATGGAAACATCAAATCTTTAGCTTCCAAACAACCCTGCCTGGTGCACGCCTGTATTAATCACCTCGTAATACAGGCTCCTGACGTTACTTGGGGGATTGGGAGGAAGTTGGAAAGAAGGGGAGCAGGGGCTGGAAGAGGTGGGAGGGGGCTTGGGGAAGGGATGGAGTGGGGGCAGGGCCTGGGGCACAAAGTAGGGGATTTTCCCAGGCAGGGGTGGAAAGTGGTGGACAGACTCTACCTGTCAGGGTCTAATCCAGCTCAGGGTCCAGCTCATCTTCCTTCCCACGCCACTGGCCCCCAGTCCCCTTCCGCCACCAGGTCAACCCTGGATCTAAGGCAGGAATGGGATGAGGATGCAAGTCAAGCTGAGCAAGACAGGGAACAGTGAGTCTTGTCTTCATGGGCTTTTCACAATGACGTCCTTTTTGTGGTCATGGCTGACAATATAATCTCAGACTGAGAAGCAGCAGGCCCAAAAGATCCTATGTAACTGCCGAAGTAGCTCAGTTAGGCGAGTGCTAGGCTGAAGATCCCTGGTTCAATTCCAGGCTTTAGCAGCCTTTCCATGCCTCTTGGTGCAGGGGTGGCTTGTTCTCTTGCAGCACCTTTATGTGAGGCAAGTCCCTGACCTTGAGTTCGCCAGCAGGATGACACAGGCTGGGCTTCTGCCCCTAGTTGGTCCTCCTTACTTTTAACTATTAAAGACAGTAGCTTTCTTTCCCACATGATTTATTGGTCAACCTAATATGGCAGGAAGAGAGTGAGGCAGGGCAGCCGTCAGAGCAGCAGGGACTGGGGAGGAAAGCTCCTCTACACAGTTGAGCGAGGGCACTACTGGGGAAGGGGCATCGGTGAAAGTGTCCACATGGACCATGACAGGGATTGGGGGGCCAGGAGGAGGCACTTGATATTCAGTGCCTTGGAGCAGCAGGACGTGGATATGGTGGATGTTAAGGAAGTGCACATTAAGGTAGCTGGCTCGGCAGAGGGTGATCGGAGGAAGGGCCCATCTCCCTAGTGGTCCAGGCCAGGGAGGAATGATGGGCTTGGAGTCTTTTTCTTTACATTCACAGTACAAATACTGTAGGTGGTGGAGTTCAGACTAGGGATGACATTTTTGGTGGACTTTCTGCTCCAGGGGCGTGGTTACAGCTATATTAGTGTTTATGGTCCTCAGTAAAGGTGTGAAAGGAAAGATCAATGGAAGGAACTGGCTCCTTTCCTCTGGACCACACAGTCTTTGGTGTTGGGGGGGATTTTAATTGTGTCTGCTGGCCTGAGGGCTGCTGATCCTATTTCCCTGACTGTCAGAGAAAACATTTTTACAATGAGCACTACCTGGCACAGGTCAGTAGCGAGGTTGGCTTGTTTCTCCATAGTGGAACCAATGGAGGGCGGGCATTAGCCTCCTATTCCTCTGATCTGCACTCATGCCAGCCACAGATGGGTTACACCTTTCTGCGGAGACACATTGAGTGGATTTACATACTAGAGAGCCAGGGCCGGCGTGAGCATTTTTGCCACCCTAAGGAGAACAGCAGTGGAAATCTGCTGAAGATGGGTGGAGCTTCCGGAGCAGTGGGAAAGGAAAGATTATGGAAGTTCAAGTCCTGCTGCAGAAATGCTGCCGACAGCAGAAGCAGCAGAGAAGGCATGTCCGCCAAAATGCTGCCGAATTTTTTCCTGAGAACTGCCACTGAAATACCGGCAATGGAGTAAAAATGCCGCCCTCAAAACAGTGGAGAGCCGCTCTCAAAACCAGTGCTGTCGTAGGCGACCAACAACGATGCCTAGTGGTTGCACTGGCCCTGCAGAGAGCCCATGGACAGCCCAGTGCCGGGTCCTGCCAATGGACTGTTCAGATCACGCAACTCTCACCGTGTGCTCAATGTGGGCAATTCCCTGAACCAGGGCAGAGAACATTGGAACCTGAACATCCAAAGCTGGCAAGATAAAGGGTCAGGGTGGTGAGGCCTGGCGGTGTTGGCAGAATGGGAAAGCATCAGAGGGCTCTGTGGCAACCAGGGGAATGGTGGGAGTCACTGGGGGAGGAGTTGGTGGCTTTTTTCCAGCAGCCAGGGAAACACCATGACATTAAAGAAACCAACATTGGCAAGTCCTGCAGCGCCACCTGTGGGATTTCTACCAGACCATCCAGGCAGGGGAGCTACTCAATATCTGACTGTATGACCGGATCAAGTGACAGCTCCCTGAGCTCTGGGAGATGAGTCTGCAGCTGGTCGATATGAGTGAGACACCGAGTGAAGGGAGGGGTGGCCTCCCCAGACATTTTTGTGGCCTGCAGGAAAGAGAGACAAATCTGGGGGATGCGGGGATTCAGGGTGGGACCCATGGATCCAGTAGAGCAGGACTATAGTTGAGAGAGCAGGAGAGAGAGTTCTGCTGTATACCAAAGGGATTTTTTCCTCTACTGATGCCCACTGGAGATAGATCTTTCATCCACCTGGTTCAACAGGATGGTGGCTATAGGTTGGGATCATAGAACTTAACAGCCTGGCTAGAGATTCCTGTGGGTTGACATGAGGTCTTGGTTTCTCACTGCTTCACCTGATCTCCACAACTTTGGTGCCTGTATCTGCAGCTTCCACATTCTTCCTCTTCCACTTCCCCACATGGCATGTAAAGGAAGAAGTGTCAGGGCCAGGCTTGATAGGCAGGAGGCAGGAAGAGTTCCAGGCTGGAGCCCAGCTCACCTTTCCTCCTCTGGGCACCTAGAGTGGAGGTGGCTGGTGCTGAGAGCTCCAAGGGAAGCCTTAGAAACCACAAAGAAATGGAGGATGGGGCAAGAGGGGGGATCAGACATTAACGTGACACCCAACCGGCCTGATCCCTGCCATGCCAGACACCACTGAAGGCCACCCAACGATCAGCATGCAGGACAGCTGCTGATGCTTTGTGGCCAATACCAGAAGAGGGTAGGAAATCAGGGCCAGCCATCCTGGTGGGGCAGCTGACCGTTCCCACTCAAGGTGTCACTTCTACAGTGTAGCAGGAGATTTTTCCCCAAGAAGCTTTTCTCAAGCTGACGAGAAGCAGAGAAACACCCAGGCTACGAAGGTGCTATTTACCAAGCCCCCTCAATACAGGGATAAGTGTACATTGGGAATAGGAAAACTGCTCTAAATACTAGCTCAGGCATCTGCCCATTTACTGTGGCAAGTCAGGAATGGCAAAGTCTAGAGTGGAAAAACCTGGGTCTCAGGCCCTGGCCTTTGTGATGCCCAAAGGCCAACTCCTTCCTTGGGCTTTAGCTGAAGTCAGAACATCCGTCTGAGTGGCCAGGAAGAGGTTCCACTGCTGAAGACGGCAGGACATTCAGCAGAAAGGTAAAAGTGCACCCACCCAACCACGAAGGGACACAAACCCTCAATTGCCCAATGCAAAGTCAGGCACCTTATCCATTAGGGCATGTGGTCATATGAAAAAAAAAGCCTTTCTAAGAACTTCTTTGTAAAAGGGGGAGACTGTGTTTCTTGGGTCAACTACTGAGGGGAACAGAGACTCTCTGGGCAGAAGAAGAGCTCCAGGAGATGTGAGACTTAATTCTATGGAGCCAAGGACAGGACTGTGGCTGGGTGGTTTAGGCAGCGGGATTGAGGTGCAGTAGCCAGACCAGCTGTCTACATGTGGGGTTTTAGTCCCACTGATGCACAAGAGGGAGCATGAACAATCCAATTAGGAGGCAGTAGCTGTGAAATAAAAGAGATTGGGTACCTATGATTTTTTTTTGCCCCTCTTGTACTTGTGATGGAAGGGGTGAATCTCTTCAGCAAACCTTTGATAGAACATGAAGCTTTTAACTGGGTGGTCCTGTGCTACAGCTCTTGTTTAGCAGTTGGTTTCTAATCTGCTGTGCGTGCCAGTCACCAAATGAATCCTGGTTGAGTCCAGAGCCACATACGGATTCCCACAAGCCATGGCAACTTCCTGGAAAGGCCTCTTTCTTCTGCTGAGTGCTTAGGAAGCAGGATAGAAGCCAACATCTGCAGGAGTGGGACCAGACTGTGGTTGGCCAGACGTGCTGTGGGGCCAGGTGCTAAGAAAGCCAAGGGGAGGGAGAGAGCAGCAGAGAGAATGGAGAAGAGAGAGGAAGCAGCTGCAGAGAAGCTGTGCCTGCAGAGTACAAGTTGCCAGCTGAGGGTCACAGGTGTCTAGAGACTGTGACCCCATCTGGTCCCATGGCTTAAGGGGCACCGTCAGATCACTGAATACTGCTGGCTGAGCTCAGATCTCAGTGGGACTTTGGAACCTGTAGCTCCATAGCTAAGCACAGGTGGATTATTGAGGCTTTGTCTTACTCTTTCAAATGACTTGGGAGCCAGTCTTTTGCCTGCTAGCTATTGTGACTTGACCACCAGAGGGGACTTCGGATCCAGCAAGCTGGACTTGCCTGGGGCCCTAGAGGAAGAGATGGGAGCTGGATTTTCTCTGAGTCCTACCGCTGGGCTGCAGCCAGGCCTAGGAGGCAGCCCTATTGGTTGACCTACTGGCCCATAGTCACTTGGGCAGTGTTGGTCTTTACCCAGGAATGCTGAAGCTGAAGGGCAGGTCTGAGGGAGACTTAATACACCTCTCTGTTAGTCAGAGCTGAAGAGGAAGCTGTAGGTGAGGCCAGGTTGATGAGCTGGGCCTTCTAGATTTGGGGAGGGTGGAGTTGAGTGGGGCATGGTGCTGGAAAAGTTCCTCAGGACAGTGGAGGGAGGAGCAGGCCAGGGCTATGGATGGGAAGAGAGAAATCAGCAGGTTTCCTCTATTGTTTCTCTCTCTCTTTCTCTTGTCTAGTTTTTCCTCTGCATGAACTTATTCCTCTATTTTGTGAGCCTGGCTAACTCAGATGGTAAAACGTCAAGCTTTTATTCTGAGGGTCCAGGGTTCAAGTCCATGCTCAGATGATAAGCTATTATTCTGAATCTTAAAAGTCTATATCTTTCATGTCCTTCTTGATGTTACTTTTCCTCTTCAGGATTTTGCCTCTCCTAAGAGGGGGCCTTTCATGTGTGTTATTGAAGAAGAATCTTCCTGACGTTCCCTCTGTCCTCACAGGCTGGAGGAATAAAGGCCACTGGGCACATAGCAGGTTTCTCCCAGATGGCTGCGTTCTCACCTGGTGGAGGTGGAAGCTCTGTCTCCTTGCCTCTCTTTCTGCCTTCGTGGGGCTGTGCTAATCTGGCTGTGCTGTCTGAGAAAGGGTGTGAGGAATGTCTGGAACTTCTGCTTCTTATTGAGGGTTCACTCCTACCGCACAGCAACATGGGCTCTGCAGGGAGCCTGAAATAATTGCACCATCAGCATTAGGTCTCAGCCAGTGCTTGTCTTTCCTTGGAGGGAGCGGTGAGGAGGGTGGGGCTCAGGACCCCCAGCTGGAGAGTAATGCAGGTGTCGGGGCTGCTGGCTGGGACCTGGAGGAGCATGAGGGGTCTGTGAGTGGAGTGGAGGTAGAGGAGGAACACATGTCTGAGGTGCTGGGGAAGGCCTGTGACTCTTCCAGGCAGAAGGTTTTTGAGTGTTTCCAGGCCCTGGAAGGCTGGGTCCAGCCCAGTGTTGGGGTCTGAATAGTCAGAAGACAGGGGAGGAGAGGACGGAATTGGTGGCATGGAGCATCAGGAGTCACTCACTCACCTTGTGGGGACTGAGCTGTCTTTGTGTACCAGTAGTGGTGGGACCAGAGGGGATGAGGAGCAACAGTCTGGGGGCTCATTCAGACAGACTAGGAAACACCCCTATTGGGGAGCACTGACCTAGTGGTCAGCACTGGACCTGTTGGTGACTCCCACAGTGTCCTTGGTCTGACATGAGCCTGGGGCCACGTGCAGGTGTCCAAGCAGTGGGAGCCACTCAACTGCAGATGGCAAATGTCAGGGCCAGGAGATGGCAGAGGTGGAAGGTAGTAGATCAGAGCAGCATTCCAGACTGGTGCCAGAGGTGAGATTCTGACCAGAGGGTCCCCCACCAGTGAAGAGGAAATCCTCCACTGCAGCAGCCTCTCATTCAGTGACCACAGTGTGTTTGGGTTTTTTTTGAGGGACTGCAGCCAGCCATCTCATTGCAGCAGCAGCAGCAGCATAGAATACATGGGGGTTTCAAGTACCATCTTCTGCTGCTTTCTCCAAAGCCACACAGAGTGACCACCTCCCCACAAAGCAAGCTAGCAGCCTCCCTCCTTATTCCCAGTGCAGAGTCACAGACCCCTGTACTCACAGCCCCATGCAGCTCTCAGCAGCAGTGATACTGGGCCCAGCTCCGACCTGTCCTTTTTGATGATTCCTCCCCAGCACAATGCTCCTCCCTGCTCCTGTCCTGGGGTGTCCCCGATCGGGCGC
>ML677451.1:1279-20566 GCA_007922305.1 Dermatemys mawii | reverse complement strand
AAGCCACAGCCCCACTCTCAACCCTGGCTTCAGAGGGGCTGCAGACACGGAAAATAGGGCACAATGTGCCTTATCAAACAGCTCAGATGAGGTGGCTGAGTGCTTAAGGTGATGGACTGCTAATCCATTGTGCTCTGCAGGCGTGGGTTCAAATCCAATCCTCATCAGGCACCTTCTTTCTTCTACAAAACAACAGTGTCCCCATTTGATACAATGAGAGACCAAACCATGTTGTTTCCTGCAAACAGAAATCTTCTCAGATGTCCCTTGATTTAAATCAAATGAGTCTGGAACCCTTCTGCCCAGCACAGTTAACAACAACAAGGGCTGGGTTCAGTGTCTAGGTGTCTGTTCCAATAACAGACCCTCACCCACTGATGGAGGACAAATACATAGGTAACCCTTCTGCCAGGCTGAGTTGATAGCAGCAAGGGCTGGGTTCAGTATCTAGGGGTTCCCTCGCAACACTACAATGTAAAACTGGCTTGAGCCCTGACCTAGTGAGCTGGGGAAACCCTACACACACCCTGGGTGCCTGAAGAGGCAATACTTCCCCTCTGGCAAGCACAGATGGGTGTATCAGAAAATCTTTAATAACATGAGCATTAAATTGGGAAAACACCACAACTAGGGTTCATAAACCAACCCATGAGCAAAACCCACCCCAGCAAATTGGCTGTGATCTCTCCCTTAGGTTTGTGAGTCCAGCAACCCAACAATCACCCAAAGTCACAGAAGTCCAACAGCTCAAAAGTCTCTTGAGTCCAGGAACCCAGAGGTCCCACAGCCCAAAAGTGTCTGTCCCTGGTCAGTGCAGAGTTTAAAAGTTCATCTGCAGAGTTTTACCTCCCAGCCTGGGTGGAATGGGGCGCAGGTTAAGGGGCACCTTACGTGGTCCAAGGCTGACTGCCTCGCCTCTCCGTGGGGTTCTGCTGCAACCCTCACTGCAAGCCGCTCCACCAGCCATCTCATGAGTCGCTTTGCCCTCCACTCTGGGGATTCAGTGCTGTGGTTGCTTGTTGAGGACACAGAACTCACAAGATGGCAAAGCTCAGAGCCCCGTCACATGGAGTCAGGAAGTAATCAGCTCACACCAAAGTGGGACAACACCCTTCCCTTCATCTCTCTGCCGGAGCTCCTATCAACTCAGTGTCCTTCCTGGAAGAAGGTTGTGATGGGCTAAATGAATTCAGGTGAAGATTGTTCCTCAGGGCTTTTCTTTGTGTTTCCCTGTGATCCTGCTGGAGGAAGCATCATTTGAGTTTGTTTCAGTACCTAGGGTTGAGCTCAGGTTGTGACCCTGAACACAGGAGTTCCTGCACTCTCTGACCTTAGTCTCCTAGCTCAGGGGTCTTCAAACTTTTCCCCCTGTGGCCCCTTTCCATGGAGGGAAAAGTCTTGTGGCCCTCCGAGGGGGTATGTCCGCCGAAATGTCACCGCAGAAAGTGGAAGATTCCACTTTCCATGGTGGCTTTTTGGTGGGACCAAAATAGCCAGCCTGGGAGTTCAGCCATCTCCCAGGCAGTCTCGGTAGTGGCGCCCGGGTCTCGCTCACCCTCCGGGGTGGGCTCATGCATCCCAGGGGGTTTGTGCAGCCCAGTTTGAAGACCACTGTCCTAGGGAATAGACAAAGGAACAGCTTCAGAAATTGGATAGAAAGTAGCCTAGGAAATGGTAGTATAAGTGAGAAGGAAAAAGCATTACCAGCTTGCTGATGTTCTAGATGTGGTTAGGATTTGCCACTCTCGCTACAACAACCTAGGTTTGAGTCCCAGTGAGGGAAAAGTGACTTTATATCAAAAACCCTTTCATTACTCTTCCCTTGCAATTTCAGCAAATCCATGGTTTTTCTTAATTCCCCCATTTCTACATGATGTTGGGAAAGGCTTAGGACACCATATGAAAATCAAAGCTTCCCACTGAAACAGAACAGAAAGTAACATGGGTGGTGTGTTCTATTTAGTTAGTCTTTAAGGTACCACAGGACTCTTTGTCACTTCTGCAATTCCAGACGAACACAGATACCCTCTGATTCTTGAGTGCTACTTAGTTTCATTTAGGCCCATCACTACCCTCTCCACTTCTTCCTCTTACTTAGAGGCCTGGATGGTGAGTTTTATCGGCCCATGGTGCCTGGGGACAGGAATAGTCTTGGTGTCCAGGCACCACAGGCCCAGCTCTAGCACTGTCAGAGGCTGGGTCTCTCTCTTGGCCCTGTTTTCTGCCCAGGGTGCTCTCCCCTGTGTGACCCTCCCCATGAATCCCCCAGGCCATTTCAAAGAGCCCAGGCCCCCACTCACCACTGGCTTTGCAGTGGAGCTGATCAGCTTCCTGTCTGTTTGCTCCATGTGGCTTCCAGCCCCTCCCTCTGCATCCCTTCCCATCCCCAAACTGCCTACCACAGCCTGCACCCCCCACCCCCTGCCTTAGTCTGCAACCAGAACCCAAACTCCATCCCAGAGCCTGCACCTCCCACCCCCTGCCTTAGTCTGGAACCAGAACCCAAACTCCATCCCAGAGCCTGCACCTCACATCTCATCCCCCTCCCAGAACCCAACCTCTCACCCATCCTGCACACAAATCCCCTGCCACAGCACAGGGCCTGCACCCCAGAACTCCTCCCACACCCAAACTCCCTTCCAGAATCTTAGGAAGGTGGGGGGCAGAGTTTCAGGGAGTGGGTTCTGGGCAGCATCACCATTTCTACAAACATGGCACCCCTGCCTAGAGGGTCTTCCAGGAAAACACATGGAGCCAATATGAACTCTTTCCTGGAAGCCCACAGAGGGGTTTTGATATCACCTCACATGAGCTGGCAGGAGTTAGATTCCATGCAACGAGGCCCTTAGCTTTGCCTGCTCCCCAGCCTTGCTCTCTTGATTCTCTTAGGTAGGAAATGTCTCTTCCTGTCTCTGAGCTTTAGTAGAACAGGAAGAGAGGACAAATTGACATTTCCATCATCCTCTGGGAGTGAGAGAGAATTTTCTCCTCTTTTGTTCTAGCTTAGATAAGAGAGGGAAAAGTAGCCCTTCAGGAGCAAACTGGTCCCTTTCAGTGATCTGTAGCTTCTCTACTTTGCCCTACATTGGCACCAGCTCTGCACTAGACATATAAACAGTTCTGTGTCATCTCCTTCCCAGTCCTCTTTATTGCCATGGGGACTGTTTCAGGCTGCGGATGGAGTCAGCTCTCTGCCTATCAAGTGGATCACACTATATACATTTCTTGGATATTTCTCTAATTCCTCATTACTGCATTTGTGATGATTTATAAAAAGCAGCCTGAGAGTAAAACAAGATGACAATAAAACTTTTTTTAAAAAAAGACCCGTCCTCAGTTTATAATATTGGAAATTGTTTCATTTTCTGTTTCTCTTTAATATCAATTTACTGTTCTAAAAATACCAATGGAACCATAAGGGAACGTGTAGCTCAGAGATTGTGTTAACATTATTTGAAGAGAAATAAGATGTTGAATGTTCAAAAATATGATGGGAACCACATTATTTAAAAAGGGGAAAGTGATGCTTTATGTTAAAAGGAGGGGTTAGAGATTTCCAATTATCAGGTTCTTATTCCTCGCTCCCCAAACCTGACTAGCCAGGAAAGTAGCAGAAATGTCATCATCAGTCAACAGATTTCTCTGACATGAAAAGGGAACATGAGTCTGTCTGTAGTTAAGAACAGCCATCCTGTGTCAGTCTAAAGGTCCATCCCGCCTAGTATCCTGTCTAACAACAGTGGTCAATGCCAGGTGCCCCAGAGTGAGTGAACCTAACAGGTAATAATCAAGGGTAATTAGTTAACTCAACGTAAACAAAAGTGAAGCGGAAACTGCTGTCTGGGAGCTAAATATTCAGAACAAAGGGTTGGGATTCTATTACCCTCAGATTTGTTATCTAGCCTGTAGTCACCCAAATGATGGTCTATTCCTTCCCTCAGAATACAGGCTGAACCTCTCCTTTGGAACTTCAAGTTCCAGGAATGGTAAAAAGTGAGGAAGAAATCATAGAAACTATGGATGTATTTGACAAAGGACTAGGAGTGATGGAAGATGAGAAGAAGAAAGTGCAACACTGTTTCTGCCTGGTTTTGACCCAGGGACCTTTTGCGTGTTAGGCAAGTGTGATAACCACTACACTACAGAAACCTGTGGTTATAAGCTTAAGAGCTGTTTTCTGAGGCTTTCTCAGTGGCCACTCTACCAGTTGATTTCCCTTTGAAGAACAGGGAAACAAAGGACACTGAGAAATTACGTTTTCTGAGTGAGTCAAGAAAAGGGAGTAGCATTATCCCTCTCAGGTAGCCCCTGTTCAATTCCAGGTCAGAAAGCAAAACTCTTCTGTGAAAATATCAATAAAAAATGTTGCATTTCACTTTACTGCATAAGTACAGTCGTGTGGCAATTAAATGATGACCCTCAAGTTTCATAAAATAAAAGTACACTAACCAAAAAAGGGTGGGAAACATGGATGTATTTAAGAAAATGGCTTGGAACAAAGGAAGACACAATGGATCGGTAGAGAGAAAACACACCGTTTCCCCCTGCTTTGGAACTTCTCTGGCAACTACTGTAATAGAAATGCTAAGCAAATGGTGTTCGATTGTTGTAAAGGAGATTGAAGTGAGGCCATTTTCTCCAGATAGAATAAAACGGTGATATAGGGAGTCAAATTTGAAACCATGTCTCTATGCAGAGACCGGAACATCCAAGAGATAGGAAAAAAAGAGTCTTAAAATCTGGCGCTAGAGACCAGTCCACCATCCTGATGCTATTAAGAATGTGACTTATCCATCCTCCTTTTCATTAATATTTGATAAACTCTTTAAAGAGGTCCAGGTGAGTGTGTCTAAATATCAGTTGTGCTATAGAAGGTCTCTAGGAGCTGAAAGTGATGTGCCACCTGGACCTAAAGTTACATGTTTCCTGGAACTCCATGAGTCCTGAGGTGTTGTAATCTTCCTGCTTAAGTTTTAAGTGAACAAAAGATGGTTGCTAGCGTTCTGAGACAGTAATGGTGAACCTCAAAAGCCTGCCCTGGGGGCCAAACAGTTATGTAACGAGTACCCACAACTTCTACCATGATAGCAGCATTCTGATGGCACTTTATCAGTAGCTGGGATGTGAGCGGTGGTATGGTAGGAGGCCCAGGGTCTGGTGGGGGGTGGGGCTGGGGTAGGGGGTTGGATATGGGGTAGGGGGCCTCAGGGGGGTGTTCATGAGATGGTGCTAAAGGAGGCTGGATAGGGCATGGGAGGCCCAGTGGGCTTTTCAGAGGTGGGGGTGTGGCTAGGTGATGGGGCAGTCAGGGACCAGGGAGGTTGCATAGGGGTTGAGATCCTGGAGGGTTGTTAGGGGGTGAGTGGGTCTCTGGAAGGGACTGTTAGGAGACAAGGAGCAGGGGGATTAGATAGGGAGTGGGGTCTTGGGGGGTTATTAGGATGGGGGTCTCAGGAGGGAACAGTCAGGGGAAAAGTAGTGGGGTGGTTGGATGGGTCAGGGGTTCTGAGGGGAGCAGTCAGGGGGTGGGAAGTGGGTGGGAGTCAGCTAGAGGGTGGGGCCAGGCTGTTTGGGGAGGCACAGCCTTCCCTACCCAGCCCTCCACACAATTTTGAACCCCCATTTGGCCCTCGGGCCAAAAAGATTGCCCACCTTGGGATAAACTCTCTACCAAGTATGTCTCTCAGGGTGTGAAAAATCCACAACCCCTAACCACTATAGTTAAGCTGAGCTGGTTAGACAGGGCTAAATCAAAGGAAAGATTGGTCTGTCACTGTAGCTGTTACAGGGATGGAAAAACCCCACTACTCACTGTAGCACTGTTTACTGCAAGAGCAGTGTGTTAAGCACAGACAGCGAGAGCAGATCCACACTCTGGATGCTCAGACACAAAGACAACAGTAAAGACAATATACTAGTGCTTCTGTAGTTGGCAGGATTCAAACCTGCATGGGGAAACCCCAAGGAATATCTAGTTCATCACTTTAACCACTCAACGACAGCTACTTGATTTAGAAGCATCTTTCTACACAATGATTCTCTTGTCACAGAATTGTCACTTCAGATTGGTTGCTCAGACCAGCCTCCCCAGCACACTCCCGGCTGTGCATGAGTGTAAGTGTGTCCATGCCTGAACAGCAAGAATTCTTGCCCATTTACCTTCTGGCTGGAGCATGATTAGAGTGTGTTTGTGGTTAACCACATTGCTGTAGATTGTTTTTCATTCCCCACTTTGGCAATTCAGACAGTCCCTTTTCTATTCTGATCTCCACCAGACCATTCCAATAGCCGGGGTCAGGATTTCTCTGGGGCACTGACATTTTTCAGTGGGTTGGTGCATGAACTCAGCCTTGCATCCATCCTTGATGTTTCATGGACTAACAACAGCAGCATGAAGAAAGAGACGAGCCAACATCTACTTGATAAGTAGTCTGTTGGAGCCTGAGTGTTTCTTTGCTTCTCGCCAGCTCAGAAAGAGCCTCTTGGATTAAAATTTCGTGCCCCGCTACAAAAGTAACCACCGTGAGTGGGAACGGTAAGAGGCCCCACCGGGGGTGGGGGGGTGGCCCTGCTTTCCTACCATCTTGTGCTGCTGGCCACAGAGCAGGGCTGTCCTTAGGCATACAGAGCTGCCTAGGGCACCATGAAATGTGGGGCACCAAATTGCCCAAATTTCATGGTGCCCTAGGCAACTGCATGCTGAACAGCCCTATGCCTCGGCTGACCCAACGGGCTGCATCCACTGCAAGGGGCAGGGCTGTTCTTAGGGCCTTATGGGGTCCTGGACAACTCCCTCCGCCCTGCTTCTTACCATTTACCCCTGCTCCACCCCGGCTCACCCCATTACACCTCTTCCCCTGAACCTCTTCCACCAGCAACCTCACACTCACCAGTAGTGGTGGGAAGTGGACAAACCTGATCCCACCCTGCTCCGCTCCACCAGCTCCCAGCTGCAGTGCTCTGCTTCCCACCACCAGTGAGTGTGGGGCTTTGGGAGAGGACACCCCCCACACTCACCTGCAGCGGGAAGTGGAGGAAAGTGGCCCCAGCCCATGTCACTCAGGCAGGGTGGGTGGGTTGAGGAAAGGATGCCCCTAACTCACCGGCAGTGGGAAGTGGAGCAATGAGGCCCCAGCCCACTGCACTTCTCTTGCCCCGGCCCAAGCAATATTGCTCTGTTTGGGGAAAGGAACCACCCCCAGCGCTCATCAGGGGAAGAGGAGCGTCGCAGTGGGGAGCTGACAGAGTAGAGCAGGTTGGGGCTGAACTGCTCCACTTCCCACTGCTGCCAGTGAGTGCAGGTGTTCTCCTCACAAGCCCTCTTCCCTGAGTGACACGGCGGGGGCTGGGGCAAAGGAAGTGGAGCAGGCTGCTCCCAGCCCCCTGATCATCCCCCCAAAGTGGCCCCCACAGCTCCTGCCTCCTGAGCCCTGCAGGCCTTGGAGAGAGCAGGTGCTCTCCCCAACCCCCATAAGGCCTTGGGCTTCATTGGACACCCATATGGCTAGGATCAGTCCTGCCAGAGAGCATCAGCAGCTGCCCAGCATGCTGGTCTGGGGGTGGCCTTGAGAGAGTGTTTGGCACGGCAGGGAACATGCCGGCTGTGTGTCTTGTGAGTGTCTGCTCACCACACATCGGTATTGTCCTCTCCGCCATTGCTCAGTGGCTTTTGAACCTTCCCTTGAAGCTGTAGCAACAGCTGCCTCTGCTCCAGGTGCCCAGAGGAGGAAAGGTGAGCTGGGCTCCAGCCTGGGACTCTTCCTCCCTCCTGCTGAGCTCTGAGTATTCAGTCTGACCCTGGCCCTCCTTTCTTCAAGAGCCAGGTGGGCAAGAGGAAGAGTGTGGCATCTGCAGGGGCAGGGACCAAGGTTGTGGAGGTCAGGTGAAGCTTTAGAAACACAACCAGCAAGTCAGCCCCCAGGAATCTCTAGCCAGACTGTTAAGTTCTAGGACCCCAACCTAGAGCAGCCATCCTGTCAAACCAGCTGGATCAAAAAGCTTATCTGCAGTGCACATCATTTGTTCTGTAGGAAGGGAAAGAGCTCACTGTGCTCCATCCAGAAGTTCACTCTTTAAGGGTTTGCAGTAAGTTAATACTACCAGGAAGTCCCATGGAGATTTGAACTCAGATCACAGAATTCAGAGTCCTGACCATTACACTATGGGACCAGCTAGAGCATTTTTTTTCCTGGGCCCCCATCACTCTCAGCTAGCTGCCTTGCATTCAGCATTTATTGCTTCCCACCAGCAGCTTCCTCTCACAGAACACTCTCTCCTCATCCATCGACAATAGTCCTGCTCTGCCACATCTGTGGGTCCTGCTCTCAGTCCCCACATCCCCCTGCTTTGTCTGTTCCCTGCAGGTCTGGGGAGGCTGCCCCTCCCTTCATTCAGTGTCCCACTCATATCAGCCAGCTGCAGACTCATCTCCCAGAGCTCAGCCAGCTGTTGCTTCATCTGGTCTCTATGCCAAATTTGTCTCTAGGATTGAATGCTGTTTCTGTTGCACTGCTATCATTTGCTTGTTTTTTCCTGATCCGCTTGCAGGACTGGGATTCTTTGTAGTTAGTATCAGGCAAGATATCTTTTGATATGTTTTCAAATCTTTTGAAACCATTCCTCAAAGTGTGTAAGTGGTGTGCTAATGATTGACAGAGGTCTGCACATGTTTTCAAATCCAATTTTTTTCCTGAAGAGCTTTACTTGTGTGGTAAAAGTGTAAAATTTCATTCCACATGCTCAACATGAATTCAAACTCTAGTTCTTGCATCTTGTTTGCAATGTTTTCTGCCTCTCGTATAGTTTCTCCCTTTTGTGATCGGTCTTCAGCTATACTTTCTAATGCATCCACAACTTTTGAGTAGGACTCCAGAATTGCACTTGTTGTGAATGTTGCACTGAATGTGCCTCCCAGCGAATATTAGAAAGATATTTCAAGACACAATCATTGCCCAAATATGTTTTAAGGCTACTTTGATGCTTTTTTAACAACAGATATCTTTCTTTTTTCAAAAAAAACCCCTCATTTTTTTTGGTGCCCCCTGCTTTGCTGGTGCCCTAAGCATGTGTTTAGTCTACCTATTGGGTAATCCAGCCCTGGCGGGGAGGGAGTAAAATGAGGTCATCTGAAGATTTTACACTTGAATTAAGCTGAAGTCCACAGCATGGTTGCTCGGAAATGGGCCAACAGGTGAGCCCACAGTGTCCAAGAGGGACGCCTTTGTGGCAGCAAACAGGGGACTTCACAGCTCCCAGCAGACCCTGTGGAGCCCACAAGGAGCATGACTTCAGAGGTAGCCCTGGGGAAACATAAACCCTCTTTTGATGAACAGCTGAACTCACTGACCCACGATAACACAGAGACACCGACCAGCAGCTGGTTTGTCAGGGCCTCTGCCCAGCACCCTGCACCGCTTCCTGCCAGTGCCAGAGCTCACAAGGCACTAGCTTGGTCTGGATTGTACATGGCACCTGTAACACATTCACAAGGCACCACCTGGAGCTACACCCCCTAACCTCCACTCTACCTGGCAGGTGCCTTGGCCAGCTTAGCCACAGTGCTGCTGTCTGGGACTTTTCTCCTCACTGCTCCATTTTTCATCACTGACAATCAAAGGAAGGTGACAGGAGAGTAACTCTCCATTTCCTGCAAGCCCAGCAGAGATTGGCTGTCAGGATCTCTGTGCAGAGACATCCCCGGCCAATCACAAGGACACGTGGTACTGGATTGCATGTTGCAGCAATTGCAGTTGAAGCAACCGTCTTGTCACTGTCAGTCCCAGCAGCCTTTTCATCCACTCCAGACTGGGGATTTGATTCTTTCTAATGGTTCTCTTCCAAGAAGCCTTTTCCTTAGCCAGCGAGAACTTGGATTGTCAAGGGAGGTCTCTTCTGTTTCCTAGAAAGATGCAGGAAAAGGTGATGGGAGGAGACAGAAGCTCTCTAACAAGGCACCACTGGGAGTTGAACCCAGGATCTCCTGTTTACTAGACAGGTGTTTTAGCCAGCTAAGCCATGGTGCCTTCCTCTGGATAGTGCTTGTAACTATTCTCTATAACCAGCATTTGTCACTACCTGCTCTCACAGCTACTTAGAAGTTTTTGGAGTCAATCCTTGCCTTCATTAGCCATGGGGATGGGTAGAAAAGTATCAGAAAAAGGCTCCCGTGGTGAAGTTGGTTAGTAGATAGTGTTTTCAGGGCAGTATTAAAAAGAGACATGCTGAAGTTGTGAGTTCAAGCTTCATATAGAGCACTGGTTTTCATTAATCAAGTGGCTTTACTCACTTATTTGGTCCTATGGAATCTAGAATTTGAGCCCAGAGGACACTGAGGAGGGGAGGAAGCAAAACTGTCCCCTTCAATTATTACCTCCTCTGCAGAGTGCAGGTCAGAAACCACAAATCTACAATCCTTTCTCCCTCACCAGCACCTAGGTCAGGATGTCTCAAGCAGAGTCTAGAGTCCTGCCCATCCTTTCAGCTCCTGCCCAACACCTTTCAATCTTTGCTTCCTGAACCCTCCTTTCAAAATGTTAAAATCTGCTTTGGGGAGGGAGAGGAGCAAGGGTGCCATCAGTCCCTGTCACAGAATGATCTACTGCAGCACTCTGAGTGGCTCGTGGGCTGAGTTCATATCCCTTCTAGAGCTTTTTCAGGGAGGAGATTTTGATGAATTGTAACAAAAAGAAAATCCCACCTGTTCAGGCCTGTCACCTTTTGACCTTGTCCCTCCCCTCAACCCTTCTTCTTCCTGAGAGGGGAGATGCAGAGACAAGCTCCTGTCTTTCTGTCATAAAGCCTGTATCCACCTCTGAAATATTGCCACTGGGTGAGTTTGGCTCCTAATTCTTCCATGGAGAGATTGCAAAAGTGGCCACCCACTGAGAGCACAGGGGGAGGTTTTCTAATTTTATTTTTAGAAAGTGGGAACCTGCCTGCATATCTCCCCCCGTTCCTGCTGCCCGGGGTCAGACCTCACTGTCATCTCCCCAGGAGATATAGAGCCTCCCACTCACAAAGTCCCTGTAAATTATTAAGTAGCAGAGCGGGTTGATTTGTTTGCTGCTGAGAAAGCTGTCAGGAGAGGTCTCTGGGCACCAGATCTCCCTGCTTCTTCAAGCACATCTCTGCCCCCAGTCACTGCAGTACGAGGCTCCTATATGCATGTACCCAAAATCCTTTCACAACCTTCTTAGTGCAGTTGGCAGTGTGTCTGCTCATCCTCTGAAGGGTCTGAGTTCAAACCTCAGAGAGAACAGGTGATTTTGCTGATGCAGACATTTTGCTGTTCTCATATATGTTAGTTTTCTTTTAATCCCCTTTCCACCAGTGCACCGTTGAGCACAGTTGTTGTTAGGGATTAGATGCAGGCCTGGATCAGATTAGATTCTCCAGGATCCAAAACAATGTGCCTGCGCTGTTGGGAAGGGGTCCATCATCACTCCTGTGGCTTCGCTTTGGTTCCCCAAAAGAGAATCATTTTTCTGCAGAGAAACAAATAAATCTTTGAAGTACATGAAGTCTGTGCTTGTGCAGTGGTGCAGAATTTCCAAAGAAGTAAGATTTGAATCTTTCAGGTGGTTTGTTTTAGTTGCAGAGTATTAATCAGGCTGATTCAGCAGCCAGGACCTTCTCTGGAGCTGCCATTCCCCTTCCCCTTCTATGGTCTCATCTGTCATTGTCTCCAGCCTTTTTTATACCCATCATCAGCCTCATCCCAAAAGACAGCTGCACTCACCTCCAAAAGACCGTGTCCCCTGGTGGGCATAAATCACTGACCTCTCTCCTCTGTGAGCACTGACTGCTCCTCCCTTTCCTTGCTGTCTGGACAGATGGGACCTTTCCCTCCAGTGCTGGAGGATTCTCCCTTCTCCTCCACCAGTGTCCCAAGCAGCACCATGGGTGAGAATCTTCAAAGTACCCAAGTGATTCAGAAACAGAAACCCCCCAGACCTTCCATGCAATTGGCACTTGCCCCTCACTGGGGAGGATTGAAGCTCCTGCAGGGAGACTGCTGGGAACATGCCCCGTGGGTGTGAGTAAACTAGCAGAGTGAGAAGGGAACTTACAGATGCTGGGGATTGAACCCAGGGCCTCATACATACAAGGCATGTGCTCTACCACTGAGCTACCTTCCAAAATGACCAGGGTAGGATGATGCCTGTGTGTTACACTCAGAGCCCTCCTGATTCCAAAGCATCCAGTGGCCTGACAGCAGCATGGGGGACATATTCCCTGCTCTGAGGGCCAAATCTCCTGTCCTGGAGGTTGCTGGTTCTTAGGGGTCACTTTGCAGCAGGGCCAGATTCTGTGTGTGGGGCAGGGAGAGTGTGTTCCCTGGACTCAGGGAGCAGAGATACACTGAGCCGTATTCTCTCTATTAGAGGGATGGTTCCTGCTGGAAAGTCATGGTGGTGGGGGAGGGGTGCTGTGAGTAGTTTAACACCTGACCCAGGTGGCAGAAGTGTATGCGGAGCTCCAGGTGTTTCTAGGATCTGCTATTTCCACCTGCCTGAAAAGTCCTGCTTTCCCCAGCACATTCACTGCAGTGCAATACTGCCCTCTGCAAGTGTTGCCTCTGAAATTAGGAAAACTGGTGAGTTCAAGGCACAGCTGCACACTGAGGAGAAAGCCCAGCAGAAACAGGCTTAGGGTGAAGGAGTGTGATAAACCCCCATTTATGCTGCCACTAAGAAGAAATAAATCTCGCTGCTCTATGCCCAGCTTGGCCACAAAAGGCCGCTGGCCCAGGTCACTCAATACTCAGCTTTGCAAGTCTTCCTTCCATCCTGAACCCCCTTTTTCTCCCGGATTTCTCCCGGAATCCAAGGGGCAGGCACAGGATTCCACCTCCCAGCAGCCAACCGCACCTCTGCAGGCTTTGGCAGAATGAATGGTGATGCTCTACTAACCCCACTGAGGTGAGCTTAGCTTCTGCCCTTCCTTCCTCAGCAGGACTTTCCTCTTTTGTCCCATTCCCACCTCACTTCCTCCTTTGGCAAGTCACACAAAGGAGACCAGCAGAAAGAGCCAGCCTCTGAAGTCCAACCTCCAATGGCAGAGGAGGCCAAGACACAAGCAACAGAATCCCTGGGTCTTCTGGGGCTGCAGCACCCACAGGGAATAATTGGTGGGTCTTAGCACCCAACAGCAGCTCCTTGTGCTCTCCCACCCCAGTTCACCTCACTTCCACCTCCACCTGCTCCCCTAACTGTGCCACTGTGCTGCTTTTTCCCCCTCCCCTCAAGCTTGCTGTGAAACAGCTGTTTCATGCAGCAAACCTGGGAGGGAGGAGGAAGAAGAGGAACAATGGTGCACTCGGGGGAGGAGGCGGCAGTGGAGTGGAGGTGAGCTGGTGTGGGGAGTGGTTCCTCTGCAGCCTGTGAGGGTTACATCCTGCGGCCCACCCTACACCCTAGCTAAGCTCCACCTGCTCCCCTGAGAATGCCACAACTCCACTAATTCCTCCTCCCTCTCAGACTTGCTTCATGAAACAGTTGTTTTGCATTAAAAGACTGGGAGGGAGGAGTAGGATGGGAAATGTGGGGCACCTGCAGGAGGAGGGGGGGCTGGGGATTTGGGGAAGGGGTTGCAATGGGGGAAGGGAAGGGGCAGAGTTGGGGGTGGGGCGGCACGAGCAATCACCGGTGCTAGGTAAAGTCAGCAACTATGGCCCCAAGCCTGTGAAAGGTGACTGGCCTAACTCCTCCAGCTTCCCCACCTGCTTTCTCCACGGATGTCACCACCCTCTCTCATTGGGGGAATGGGATTATCCAGGGACAGGCCCGTGGCAGAAAGAGGAGCTGCTTGCTGGACAACAAGGGGAGCTGGGAAAAGTAAACCTGCATGTTTCTGAACCAGGGACCTTTCGCATGTTAGATAAACGTGATAATCACTACACTACAGAAACTCAGCTACAAGCACACCCTTAAGAAAGTGGTGACAGCCCTTCAATAGGGCAGCTGGCAGAGCAAAGGTCTAGAGCCAAGACTCAGGAAATCAATCTTATTTTGCCCTTGTGACTCCAGTGTGATGGAGAGCTGCTTCTTCTTCCCCTTGCTGAGAAAGAGCAAGAGAACAAAGAAAGCTCACGTGGGTCACCTTGGTGCACAAACGTACGCTGCTTTCTCCTGCTGGGGAGTGTGACATAAGGGAATCATGGCAGGTAAAGGCACTGCTGTGCTTCCAGAGAACAGCCCACCCCTGCACACAAAGGGACCGAAGAGCAGGCCAAAGCCGGCGATTGAACAAGGGCCTCTAGATTTTCAGCCTAGTGCTTGCCTGTCCGAGCAACTTCAGCACCTACTAGGCACCTTTTTGGCCTCATGCTTCTCTATCCGGGATGTTTTTGTCAGTCATGGTACAGAAAAAGGACGTCATTGCTAGCGGCCCATGAAGGGAAGATGAATTTTTACCTGACTTGCCCAGCTTGACTTGCTTCCTCGCCCTCTGCCTGTCTTAGTTCCTGGGTTACCTGGTGGCTGATGGTGACTGGGGCCCAGCGGCAGGGGGAAGAAGTTGGGCAGCTAGACCCTAGCAGCAAGTGTTCTGCTGCCACTTCCCACCTGACCCTGTTGTCCCAGCTTCACGTAGTTACTGCTCAGCAGCACAGCGGCAGTAGGTGGACAGAGCCATCCTCACCTTGGAGCTCCGGCTTAATAATACAGATCTTCATTCGATGATGGCCAGTGTAAGACTGACATCACTTGCTATTTTGTCACTTGAAAATGCCATTGGCCAGTCTTTCGATCACTCTAATCCTGTGCTTCCGTTCATGAGGGGAAAGGCGAGACAAGCAACCTTTGGACTAAAGGACTTGGATTAACATTCTAACGCTGTCTCTTATTGTAACATTATTTAATATGTGTCCAGCCTGTGGTGGTGACAGTTCAATTTCTAGATGTTAGTACACTTCAGTTACTGCTCAAATTAAAAAGTTTCTATATGTTTAATGGAAATGAATTTTTTATTTACTTCTATATAGCATGAACAAATACAGATTTACAGATCCTAACATGGAAATTTATCATCTTATATGAAAGAGAAAATGATGCATCCAAATTGTGCATCAAAATCATGAAACGAGCTACCAATGCAATAAAAATAAGGTATTCAAAGGTTTAATGTATTGGGGAGCACCAAGGGCACTTCTTGCCTGGGGTGCCATTTGGTCTAGAGGACACCCTGTTAGGCCCTGTCAGGGAGAGCAGGAGTTAGTTTCACAGGACTATTTTCAAGCTGTAATCTGTGAGATCCCTGCTCTGTGGGAGGGCTCCTGGTAGCCCGGACTCAGAGCTGGAACAGGCCCCTGATTTAGGGGGTGGCTACATGGTTTACAGAAGGGGCAACTTCCTCACATGCCCACTGCTCTTAAAGGCTCAGCATCTAAAATGGAGAGGGAAGTTCTCATGGTTCTCTCCCCACTCTGAACTCTTGGGTACCAATGCAGAGACCCACATGAAAGTCCAAGAGGGAGAGGAAAGTAAATAAAAAAATGAAACCAAATGTAATACAAGGATGACTCCAACAGCTCACTGGATAGTCCCACCCCTTTCTAACTCCACTGGGTGTTTAATGACCTGCTGGGATTTGGGACATTAATTCTCTTGTTCCATTGATAAACTGATACAATGTGACTGAAATTAGACCAATTCCCAGCAGACAGAACATCACATCCCTGCATTGGCTGGGAATTGAAGCCAGATCAACTGCTTGGAAAGCAGCTATACCACCACTATACCACCAACGCACTTAAAACACCCTCCATCTATGTGCCAATTATGCTTGCCAAATGACTCAATCCCACACAGCTAAGGGCTGGCTGGAGAGGCTGGAGGCAGCCTATCAGCTGGGAGCAGAGACAGGTTCCCATAGTGACTGACAGATGGAGACATGGGCTCTACATCCCAGCATAAGGTAGCACCAATCCCATCTCTGCCCTCAGAGGACAGAAATGAAAATCAATTACCATAATGACAAATGTTATCCCAGAAGGAAGGAAACAGCTCCTTTGAAAGCACAAGAATCAGAGAGGTAGCCTGGTTAGTCTGGATCTGAAGAAGCAACAAAGAGTCCTGTGGCACCTTAAAGACTAACAAAAGTATTGAAGCATAAGCTTTCATGGGCTAATACCCACTCTGTCAGATGCATGCAGTGGAAGTATCCAGAGGCAGGTATAAACAAGTAGACAAGAACCAGGTTAGAGATAACGAGGTTAGTTTAATCAGGCTGAACTACCTTGTTATCTCTAATCAGGGAGGGTGAGGGCCTCTTCTAGCAGCTGATCTGGAGGTGTGAACACGAGAGAGGAGAAACTGCTATTGTAGTTGGCTAGCCACTCATAGTCTTCGTTCAATCCTGAGTTGATGGTGTCAACTTTCCGAATTAACTGTAGTTCAGCAGTTTCCCTTTGAAGTCTGGTCTGGAAGTCTTTTTGGCTGCAGGATGGTGACCTTTAAATCTGTTATTGTGTGTCCAGGGAGATTGAAGTGTTCTCCTACAGGTTTTTGTATATTTGCATCCTAACATCTGATTTGTGTCCATTTATCCTTTTACGCAGGATAAAGCAGTTTGTGCTGGTTCTTGCTACATACAGGAGGGTTTGTTGCTGCTGCTGATTCCAATCCCTGGGCTCTGCCCAGATAAGGAACGATTCAGGCTGTCACTTAAGTGAAGATGGGAGATGGTTTTTAGACAGGGACGGCTGCCTCTTTTTAAGCGTGTTTGTGTCACTTTCTAATCTAGTGGGCGCTTGGTAGATGCAGGAAGCCCCCACTCCTGGGCTCTCCTGAGGAAATAAAGTTTCTATACCAAACGCCAAAGCTTTTCATGGAAAGGAGGGGAAGGAAATGGCCACAAGATGGGGCCAGGACTTAAAGAATGTAACAAACATCATTCTTAGGAGTAAGCCATTATTTTGTGTTAAGGTCCAAAATTGTTGGTCAAGGTCTAGTCAAGGTCCAGACTCCAGAGGAAATAATAAAAAATAACAATAATGATAATAAGTAAATAACAAGATTTTGGGCCCCATTTAAAAGCTATTTGGCCCTCCGTCAGCCTATCGCTTCCCTCACATTGATTCTGAGAGGTGATTTATCTCAACTCCTTTGTATCTGAAGCGATGGTTAGTTTTACCCTTGGTAAACTACCAGGCAGAACAAGCCACGTTATCGATGGTGACATTAGGATTGAAGGATTATATCACATTATAAACAACCGTAAATAAAAATGTCACCTGACCCTGAGCTTTCTGTTCTGAGAGGCTGGTTCCCCAAGCTGAGTTCCAAATGCTCTTCCAGAAATGCCTCTGGGAACCCCAGCAGGTGTGAAAGGAGAAACTCCCACCACTGAACTGAGCTCCAGGCTGATTCATCAGGGGTGGTGGGAATTTATTCTTTGCTGCTAAGCAGGAAGCCAAGGCAATTCTCTGGGAATCAAGGTTCCCAGCCTGACCCAGCTGCTTCATTGTCCCCTAGGGGACTGCAGGTTTAGACTGTCCCCGAGGTTAGGCAGTTGCTCAGGGAACTTTCCTGGTGTTGCTGGCAGTGAAGGAATATCCCATTCTAAGGGCCTGGGTTCAGCCATTGGGAAGGGCAGTAGCTTTGCTCCTTCCTTCTAAACAGAGCTCCAAGGACATGGTTCTTAACCAGGGATCCACAGCCACGTGGGGGCAGTAAGCAGATTGCAGGGAGGGGTCTGCCAACACCTGAACCTTGGCTCAAATAGTGGTTTGACCCACATTGGGTCCCAACCACTTCTGCAAGTTCATGTATCTCTGGTTGTTCTGTCACATGTGTTCATGGAAGGGGTCTCCTATGTCAGAACGTCTGCATCATGAGGAAAAACTCTCTCTCTTTTCACACTTCTTAATCCTCAAAGTAAGAGGTGTTAGAGAAGTGATGTAAATGCATTAAACACAAGAGAAATCTGTCTGGTCCTCACTAAAGACATTGTTCAATATAACTATATTGCTCAGGGGTGTGAAAAGTGCACACTGCTGAGTAATATAGTTACACAGCCCTAACCCCCTGTGCAGATAGCACTACATCAGCAGGAGAGCTTCTCCTGCCAGCACAGTCACCATCGCTTGTGGGGACTGGACGAATAAAGTCTGAGGGGACAGATCTCTCCCACTGGCTGAGAATGTTTGTAATAGTAGTGCTACAGCAGCGCAGCTGTGTTGGTGAAGCTGCACCAACTTCAGCTTTATTGTGTACCACAGCATCAGACACAAAACCATAGAATCAAGACTCAACGTGTGAGTATACAGTCGTCTGAAATTTGAGCCTGACACATTCATTGCCTCATTGGTTACCATCATTTCTACAGCATGAAAATTCTTGTTAACCAATCAGGCAGCGAGTTTGGGATCCACGGGGAAGGACTGTCCTATGAAGTACTCACTCTTTGGATCCAAATGGCGAAAGCTGACTGTTCTCAATCTAACCATGTGTTGTGGAAATTAACCACACGCGTTGTGTTTATCAGAAATATCTGAGGCCTTTTGTAGGTATACCACAAAATACAATTGCATGCAAGAGGTGGCAAGTTCTTGACTATCCAAAGACCGCTGAGGAGTTGCCCACCGGACTGAAAAAAATTTACTCCTTTTATGCATTGAAACTGCAATAAATGATGCAAACAAGCTTCCGTTATGATGCTCCATATGGAACGAATAAGCCTGTGACTAATTAGGAAGCTTTGTGAGCAATGATGTGTAAGACCTTGTAGGACCCTGCAGTTAGTGGTGGCCTAAGGTTGGCATTGAGCAATCTACTTTCACCCACCACCCTCTTGCATTAGATCAGAAAAGCAGAAGTACACAAAGGTCAAACAAAAAAAGCAAGTTGAAAGGTTTCCTTTGGACAAGTCCAGGACTGTTAATTTGGACAAGTCTGGATAAGTCTAGTCAAGTCTAGGCCTATCAGTCTTTTCTCTGACACATGGCATCCACTTGAATTGTAATGAGACACACTGAACTAGGGAGTGGAGTTGTACAAACAATTTCTCTGGGCCCTAAGAGAAGGTTCTCCCACACTCACTACTTTCATAGCTTCTCTCACCTCTGTGGATTTTCTGATGGCGAAAGAGGCCTGAGCTTGGAGTGAAGGTGCTCCTGCACTCACTGCATTGCTAGGGCCTATCACCTGGGTGGATTCTCTGATGCCTAATAATGAGTGAGCTGCGATTGAAGGTTTTCCCACACTCACTGCATTCATAGGGCCTCTCTCCAGTGTGGATACTCTGATGTCTAGAAAGGACTGAGCTGTTAGTGAAGCATTTTCCACA
>ML677450.1:327384-340403 GCA_007922305.1 Dermatemys mawii | reverse complement strand
GCACCGGGACGTGAGTTTCTTCCTGCACAAGGCTGGAGACCTGAACCTGCCGTGACACATGGACCCTGCTGGGGCCAGGGCCGAGTTCCACATCCCCACGGTGGGTCGGCAGCACGGAGGGAGCTACAGCTGCAGCTACCGGCCCCGATCCGAGCCCTTCGTCTCCTCGCAGTCCAGCGACCCCGTGACGCTGGTGGTAGCAGGTGAGGGGCCCGGCTCGGCGTCCCCGCTCCCAGCCCCACACCCAGCTGGATTATGAGGTGGGGGTTTGCAGTGATGGGACGCTTGGAGCCAGACTCTGCCTTAGGCCCAGCAGACGGGGTGCCCGGCCGGGGAGCAGGGAGGGAGTCACTGGGGGGTTCCCCAGCCAGGGGGGAGTAGCAGCCACTGGAGATTAGGGGTGAGGTAGGGGGGATCCCTGCCCCTAAGTTCCTTCTATGCTGTTGCTGGCAGGGAGAGGCACCTCTACCCCGGCCCTGGGCTGCAGCGGCAAGTGGGGGGTGGGGGAGTCTCCCCGCCGCAGCCCTGGGCCAGCCTGCACCCCAAATCCCTCATCCCAGCCCCACCCCAGAGCCAACACCCCCATCTGGAGCCTCAGCCCCCTCCACACCAATTCTCTGCCCCAGCCCTGAGCCCCCTCTGACACCCCAAATCCCTTGGCCCCACCCCCGCCCCCCATCACCTCTCTGTGCACATAACAAAATCTGTTCTGCACAGGGGTGTAAAAAATTAGGGGGAACACGGCTCTGCCCCTGGGGGGGCTGCAGAGCAGGGGCTTTTCCCAGGGGCTGCTCCCCCGGCTGTCCCGGCTCTGGGGACACACAGAGGAGACGGGGCCCAGGGGCTGCCCAGCCGGCCACGCCCGTAGCCATGAAAATCCCCCTTCATTCCCCTGGAACGACAGTGAGGATCAATGCTCAGTCACGGGGGAGGGGAATCGCTGAGTTGCCGATTCAGCCCCATCCCCCATGACCCGCCATGACGGACGCTGGTTCTATTCCCGCAGGGGGAACCGACCCGACCCAGCCTGGAGCGGCGCCGGCTCCCACCCACCCAGGCAGCGCGGAGCCAGGTACCAGGGCTGGGGAGGGGGACTCAATAGAGTCACAGATTATGGGGCAGGTTCCCCCAGTGGTTGCCCAGGGGGAGGGACGGAGGCTGTTCTCAGGGGCAGTAATTCCCCCCCCCCCCCGCACTGGCCACAGGGGGCAACCCGCCGTGACACATGGACCCTGCTGGGGCCGGGGTCGAGTTCCACGTCCCCACCGTGGGCCAGGAGGACTGGGGGAGCTACAGCTGCAGCTACTGGCCCTGATCCAAGCCCTTCGTCTCCTCGCAGCCCAGCGACCCCGTGCAGCTGGCGGTAGCAGGTGAGGGGCCCGGCTCGGTGTCCCCGCTCCCAGCCCCACACCCAGCCGGACCCTGGGGCTCCGCTCTGATGGGACGCTTGGAGCCAGGCTCTGCCCTGAGCCCTGGGCCCAGAGGCCAAGACATCTGGCCGGGGAGCAGCATAGGAGATTCAGGGCTGAGAGAGGCGGGATCCCTGCCCCCCGGGGGGGGAGCTGTACAGCAGGGGGGCTTTTGCCAGGGGATGCTCCCCCGGCTGCCCCAGCTCTGGGGACACATAGAGGAGTTGGGGCCAGGGGCTGCCTAGCTGGCCCCGCCCCCAGCCAGAAGAATCTCCCCCCTTGTACCCAGCATGACCCTGAGGATTGACACTGAGTTGTGGGGTGGGGTTGGGGCGACCACTGAGCCACTGTTTCAGCCCCTCCCCCTGCCCTGACAGACATTGTTTCTATTCCCGCAGGGGGAACCAACCCAACCCAGCCTGGAGCGGTGCCGGCTCCCACCCGCCCAGGCAGCGCGGGGCCAGGTACCGGGGCCGGGGGGGGAATCTATTGAGTCACAGGTTATGGGGCAGCTTCCCGCAGTGGATGCTCGGGGGAGGGCTGGAGGCTGTTCTCAGGGGCAGAGGCTTCGAGTGCAGAAGGTGGGGCCTGCAAGGACTCTAAAAATGATCACTGGCCACTCCAGGCTGTTGTTAAACTCCCCAGGTTACAGCTTCTCTCTGACCTTGGCTGGGTAGATGCTCCCAGCGCCCAGGTGCAGAACCCCTTTGAGAGCCCAGGAAGGGGCAGCTGGGAATTCCTCCCTGTGGGGTAACGTCGGAGCCCTTTCACCCCCCTCCGGGGAAGAGCTGAGAATGGAAAACAAAGGAAATCAACTGTTGGCACCAGCTAATTAAATAACATTGTGCACAGACCTCTTAGGACACAAAAAACCAAATCCTGTTCTTAAAAAGGTAAATTTTATTAAAAACAAAAAGAAAGAAAATACACCTGGGAACTCAAGCGAGTGCCAGATTAAAAAAAACACTTACAAGGATCAAGCATCGAGAATAATTTTTCGAAGGTCCAGCTTAAAAGTTACAAGGAAAACAAAGGCATTTGGCGTTAGCCCAGAGGGATCCACAAGCCCTAAAGAAATAAAAAGGGATAAATCTAGTTGCATCTCTTGACATTTTCTGATCTACTGACATCTTGGCGGGGTTCGAATGAGGAGTTTCCGGGGTGACTCAGATGATTTTTCACACCTGGCCCAAAGTTTCTCACAGCTGCTGCCCTGTTCCCTCTCCCCGGAGAACGACCCCAGACAGACGAAGGGGAAGTTTTTTCTCAACTTGAAAAAGTTCTGGCTTCCCATTGGTTCTTTTGGCCAGGTGCCCACTCACTTCCTGTTCCCTATGCAGAGCGGTGAGACTTTTTAACCCTTTACAAGTAAAGCAAGTAGAGAACAGCTACTCGCAGGGATTTTATAGCTACTGATTGGCTGGGTGTCCACAAAAGGGAGCTATCCTCCCCCCCCCTCCACATTTATCACACCAGCGACTCTGATTCACTTGGGATTGTTCCCCACTGAACTGATTTCTCCTGTCCCAGCGGATGGAGATAAAACGCAATTGGCCTCTAGGTCCCCTCGGCCTCTCCTGGCCCTGCTCCAGCCTCCCCTCCTGGGCTCCTTGCGGATGGATCCACGACGTTGCCCTGCCAGGGGCGGGGGGGGGGGGGGCTGTGTCTCTTTTGTCACTAGCCCGGCTCTCGGGCTTGGATTGGGGGGAAAAGCATCCAGGAGACTCTCCTTGCAGGCCCCTGGATCGGCCTCGTCCCTGGGGCCGGGCTGTGGGGACGAGGCGCAGTGACCAGGACGGGGTCTGTGTCTCACAGCCTGTCTCCTCCTGCCCGCAGAGCCCAAACCCACCATCTCCCTGCACCCCAGCGGGCGGGTCACCCCAGGGGGAGCCGTGACCGTCCGGTGTGAGTATCGGTGTCGGGGAGCGAGGGTCTTTCTGTATAAAACTGGAGGTGTGAACAAACAGCGCCCAATGGACCCCGCGGGGGACGTGGCTGAGTTTTCCATCCGCAGTGTGAGCCGGGGAGACGCAGGGAGCTACAGCTGCCGATACAGCACCAAATCGAACCCGCCCGTCTGGTCGGAGCCCAGCGACCCCGTGGAGCTAGTGGTAGCAGGTGAGGGGCCGTAAGAACACCAGGTTGTGGGCCGAGCAGTGTCCCCGTTTCAGCCCCTTCCCACCCGGGCCTGGATGCTCAGTTCCCTCCCTCCCCCATTCCAGCCGACGCTTGTTTTCATCCCACAGAGGGAACCGGCCCAGCTGCTGTCTGTGAGTACGTCTGTAACAATACAGGCCAAAAAAAAAGGGATTCTGGTCATTAAAAAATAGGTTCCTTACTTGGCCTATTAACACAGAACTTTGAGTCATTCATCTAAATCACATGACAGAACTGTGTTTCTTGCACCTGTCAGAAGCCAGGCGAAGGCTTGGGGGAGTCAGGGTAACGGGTGAGCTGAGGGAGAGGGAAGGAGCCTGGGAATGAACCTGGAAGGTGTTGGGTGACCAGATGTCCCGATTTTATAGAGCCAGTCCCGATTTTTGGGTCTTTTTCTTATATAGGCTCCTATTACCTCCCACCCCCAGCCCGATTTTTCACGCTTGCTGTCTGGTCACCGTACTGGAAGGTGAAGGCTGTGAGTGGAAGAAGGTTTTCTTTCGGGGTGTGGGGGAATTGATAAGGAGTTGGGAAGCCTTCCCCATACAGACGCTGGCTGACCTCAAGTCTCCCCTATTCAGTCAGGCACATCAGCCCCTGTCCCAGTCCCCATGTGTCCCTGCAGCCCTATCCCCCAGATACAACACTGTCATCCCGCTAGCTCCTGAGCTCCAGTCTGTGACACCTCCCTCCAGCAGCCCTGGGTGCCCCACTTTGCCCTAACTGGGCTCTGCGGGCAGGGGCTGTGATGAACGTCCACCCCTGGGGGATTCTGCAGCATGGGGCAGGCAGAGAATTTTTCCCTCACAGAAAATACCTCCTGCCCCTGAAGTGCTGCAGTTCCGCCTCAGTCCACCAGGGGCCGCTGTGGCACCACAACAGCGGGAGTTTGTTCGTGCTGCTGGCTGCTCTGGTGCCATAGCGGCCTCTGGTGGGCAAAGGCCGGAACTGCAGCCTGTTTGAGGCAGGATGGTTCGAGAGGGGTTGCTGTGTTAGTCTGTATCAGCAAAAACCACGAGGAGTCTTTGTAGAGCCGGAGGTGGATTACCAGGAGCGCTATAACTCCGCGGTTATAGCGCTCTACGTGCTTTGCCAGTGTGGACGGGGAGGAGGTTATAGCGCTCGTGGGGGCTTTATAGCGCTATAAAGTGCCAGTGTAACCAAGCCCTTAGAGATGAACACATTTCTTGGAGGCCTAAGCTTTTGTGGGCTAGAACCCACTTCATCAGATGCATGGAGTGGAACATACAGTTGCAGGTATAAATACACAGCACATGAAGGGATGGGAGTTGCCTTACTAAGTGGGGGGGTCAGTGCTAAAGAGACAATTCAATTAACAGTATAGCAAGGGAGGAAAAATCACTTTTGTAGTGGTAATCAGGGTGGCAAGAAGGTGTGAGGAACAGTAGCGGGAAATGAGTATGGGGAAATTCGTTTTTGTAATGAGCAGTATGTATTATATGCGGGGGGAAACAAAATGATTTGGGGACAGATGAATTCTGCGTGTCGTAGGGTTCCCAACCCTCCAGGGTTGGCCTGGAGTTTCCAGGAATTATAGATTCATCTTTAATGAAAGATTATGTCCTGGGATGAAATCTCCAGCCAAAGCGTCCAGCCAAAATTGGGAACCCTGGTGCGTCCGCAGATGCGCAGAATTACCCCAGGAGTAACAGATTGTGGGTGCAGTGAGGTGTCTGTTACCCCTGGCGCTGTCCCGGGGGCTGGGCGCTGAGGGCAGGTTACAGACACACGGGGAGGGTTTTGTGTCTCCCCATCTCACTCCTGTTTGTGTGTGAACGCAGAGCTTCCTGCGCCCGGACCCTCCATCTCCGTCAGCCCCAGCGGGGTGATCGTCCCAGGGGCAGCTGTCACCATCCGCTGTCAGTGCCGGTGCGAGGCCAGGAGGATATTTCTGTATAAAGTTGGATCTCAAATCCGGGAGCTGGATGCTGCTGGGGACGGGGGTGAATTCACCATCCCCAGCGCCAGGCGGGAAGACTCAGGGGTCTACAGCTGCCGATCTCGCTCCAAATGGGAGCCACCCAACTGGTCGGATCCCAGTGACACCGTGCGGATTGTTGTAGCAGGTGAGTGATCTGGCTTGGCATCCCCACTTCCAGCCCCACTCCCAGCCCCACACCCAGCCAGACCCACAGGGGCGTCTCTGGGTCAATGGCACCCTCAGAGCCAGGCTCTACCCTGAGTCTTGGGCTCAGCAGAGGGGACGACTGGCTGGGGAGTGGGGACAGAGTCACTGGGAGGTTCCCCAGCTACTGGAGCTAGGGGGATGGGGAAGGGGGAATCCCTGTCCCGAGGCGACCTTGGGGTGTCACTAAATCTGCCTGTGCCTCCACTTCCCCTTGCAAAAATGGGGGATAATTCTCCTTCTTCGCATTTTGTCTGTGTCTGTTCAGTGCCCAGCACTACTGACTCCCAGCCCCGTCCTGATCTAAACACTAGACTCCCCTGGGGCTGGGGATAGAACCCAGGAGTCCTGGCTCCTGGACTGGGGGACCCACATTAAGTAGACAGGCGGGTACAGAGGGGTTCTCTAGATTTTAGGCCGTTTTGGTCGTAGCTCCCAGGAGTCTAGGGCTGTCAGGTGTCCGGTTTTCAACCCGAACGCCTGGTCGGAAAGGGACCTTGGCGGCTCCAGTCAGCACTGCTGACCAGGTCATTAAAAGTCACATCAGCAGTGGGGCTGAGGACTAAGATAGGCTCTCAGTGTGCCCTAGCTCTGCGTGGCTCCCTGAAGCGGCCACCAGGTCCCTGCGGTCCCTAGGTGCTGGGGTGGCCAGTGAGGCTCTGTGTGTGGTCCCTGCCCCAATGCCGGCTCTGCAGCTCCCATTGGCTGGGATACGCAACCAGTGGGAGCTGTGGGCACGAAGGCAGCGCGCACCCCACAGAGCCGCCACAGGGACCTGGCGGCCACTTCCTTGAACCCCGGTGAATGCTGCCGGGACCCCGACCCCTTCATAGAATCAGAGAAGATCAGGGTGGGAAGGGACCTCAGGAGGTTCTAGTCCAACCCCCTGCTCAAAGCAGGACCAACCCCAACTAAATCATCCCAGCCAGGGCGTTGTCAAGCCGGACCTTAAAAACCTCTAAGGACGGAGATTCCACCACCTCCCTAGGGACCCATCCCAGAGCTTCACCCCCCTCCCAGTGACATAATGTGTCCTAATATCCAACCTTGACCTCCCCCACTGCAACTTGAGACCATTGCTCCTTGTTCTGTCATCTGCCCCCGCTAAGAACAGTTGAGATCCATCCTCTTTGGACCCCCCTTCAGGGAGTTGAAGGCAGCTATCAAATCCCCCCTCAGTCTTCTCTTCTGTAGACTAAATAACCCCATTTCCCTCAGCCTCTCCTCGTAAGTCAGGTGCTCCAGCCCCCGGATCATTTTCCTTGACCTTTGCTGGGCTCTCTCCAATATATCCACATCCCTTCTGTAGTGGGGGCCCAAAATTCGATGCACCTCAACCCCCTGCCCCAGCCTGGAGCAACCTCCTCCACCCCAAACCCCCCATTCCCCCCCCCCCCCCCCCAGAGCCTGCACCCCCAGTCCAGAGCCCTGATCCCCTCGAACACTCCAGCTCCCCCACTCGCCGCCCTGGCTTGGCCCAGTGAAAGTGAGTGAGGGTGGGGAAGAGCGAACTGCAGAGGGAGGGGGATGGAGTGATCGGGGGTGGGGCCTCAGGAAGGGGCGGGGCGAGCGCATAGGACACTGGACACATGGGAGCGCGTCTGATGACCGATAGGAGGATGGACTAAGATCTTGTCTACATGAAAACTGGACCCGAAACGAGGAATCCCGTGTGGTTCCCAACCCCCACTGGGGATCTCAGAGCGAGTCTGGGCTGTGGGTATTAGCACCCCCTGGTCTGATACAGCGAGGGAAGCGGGGTCCCCACTCCCCAGCCACTAAAATCCCCCCCCCCCCGCTCCATGCTGGGATTGACAGTGAGGATTGATGCTGAGTCAGGGTGGGGATCACTGAGTCACTGTTTCTTCCCCCCCCACCAACAGATGCTGGTTCTAGTCCCGTAGGGGGAACCGACCTGACCCAGCCTGGAGTGGCGCCAACTCCCACCCACCCGGGCAGAGCGGGGCCAGGTACCGGGGCTGGGGGGGGGGGGGGCGGGAATCACTGTCGACCCAGCCCTGAAAACAGGGGCTGGGGCTGGGATGGGGGCAGTGAATCTGGGTGGGAGGGGCCCAGACACCACGGGGAGGGGCTCATTGACATGAGGGGGAGATGGAGAGAGAGTCCCACTGCCCCTCCCTCACTGCCAGGCCCCCAGCTCCCCCAAAGCCTCCTGCCCTGCAGGTCGCTGCCAGGAAGCTGTGGGGGGATCCCAGGGGTGGGGCAGGGTCTGGGGTGTTGGGCCCTGCTGGGCACAGAGGGGCTGGGGTAATAACCCCCTTCCCTAGGCCCCATGACGTCCCCCTGGCAATAGGGGTGACCATTACCCAGAATTCCCTCTCCTTGCCCTCCCCCCACTGGGTTCTCACGGGATCCCCGACCCACCCCGCAGTCGATGTTCTGCTGCATCCGGCTGGGCCTTGGGCATCGCCGGGACATGAGAGGCAGCAGGTGACGTCCCAACCTCCCCCCGTGTGCACTGCCTGGCTGTCTTTGGCAGCAGCCAGGATACCCCGGGGATGGGCTCCCTGCTCAGCAGACAGGCCGGGGCAACGGTACCTGTAGGGGTGGGCAGAGAAACTGAGGCTCAGGCCCTCAGGACACAGTCTCCCCTGAGGGGTCTGGCCTCGGGGAAGCCCCAGAGCCATGGTGCCTGGAAGACCCCAAGATGGGGCTGGGCCAGACCTGCCGGCCGGGGTGGTGGTGTTTGGGGGCTCCGCCAGCTGCTGATCTCCCTGTTTGAGTGACTCTCCCCTTCCCCCCACAGAAGCCCCCCCAGGGCGCCCGGATTTCACCCTCGCCAACATCACCCGCCTGGCGCTGAGCGCCGGGGTCCTGCTCACCCTGGGACTGATCATGGCCAAAGCCTATTACAGCTGCCAGAGGGGGGCGCCCTAGGTGACGTGACCTCCCCCCCTTTCTGTGGCTGTTGCTGCCCCTAGGGGCTGGGCCTAGGGTGACATGGGCCCCTCTAACCCACCATCTCTCTGCACCCCCAGGAGGCTGGATCCGGCCACACGGAGAAGAGAATCTCCCCAGGGACGAGCCGCTTCCCCTTGGGGGGCTGAGACACCAGCACAAACCCCCCACCCCCAAACACCCCCCTGCCTCGGAGAATCCCGTCCCCCCAGACTGCTCCCAACCCGACTGTTCACCCGGGATTGAAGCTCAGACTTCTTGCCCCCGTGGGCACCAGCCCCTGCGGTACCAGCTATAGGAGCCACCCCAGCGCTGGGCGCATCGGACTCCCCGCAGAGCAGCCCCTGGAGGGCGCCGGGGTCCCACTTGCTGGCCCTGCCGGGCCGGTCTCTGCCCGGGGCTGTCAGTGGGGAGCGGAGAGACCACGAGAGCCACCCGCTTTTCCACCCATTGCAAATAAAACCGGCTCCTCACCTTCTCGTCGCCGTCGTTCTTTGGGATGAGCTGGCCATGGCCGTTCCAATCCCCACCCTCCTGCCCCGCTGGCGGAGCAGCCAGTGAGAAGCTTGCACCCCCCCCCCCGGTCACCCCCTGACCTGACTCCATCCCTGCCCCAAAGACCCCACCCAAGCCCTGCCCCTCCCTGCCCCTATTGGACCCCTTCCCAAATCCCTGCCCAGGCCCTGCCTCCTCCCCGCAGTGCACCACGTTCCCCCTCCTCCCCCCTCCCTCCCAAGTTTGCTGCCTGCATGAAACAGCTGTTTGGTGGCGCAAGCGCTGGGTGGGAGGGAGGCGGGAGAAGCAGGACCCGGCGGCGCGCTCAGGGGAGGAAGAGGAGGCAGAGCGGAGGTGGGCTGGGGCAGGGGGGGCGGGGGGAGCTGGCAGTGGGTGCTCTGCACCCCCCCAAGTCTTCCCCATGGGTGCTCCAGTCCCGGAGCACCCACAGAGTCGGGGTCTATGGCTGCGAGGGGGAAAATCTTCCATCTCCCCCTGCTGCTGCAGGTCACTCGAGTCTGGCCGGCCGGGGCAGGGAAATGTCGTGACCTCTATTGCGGGAGTGAAGGGCAGCCGGGCTGGGTTTAGCCTGGCCTGCCTGAGGGGGGCCCTCATCTGAACAGGGCTTGCTAAGCAGGGGGCTGAGATGCCGGATGCCGGGGGTGAGTGATGGGGGTGGGGCAGGTGTCCCACCCAGTGGGGTGGGCTCTGCCTGAGAGCCACAGGCCCCCTCTGCCCTGCCCCCTGTGCCCTGTTTGCAGACAGAGCTGATCAGGCTCCATTGAGCGACCTGCGTTATGTTCAGTGACACTAGGGCTGGGATGGGGGGAATCGGGGGGAAGCGCTCGGACCTGCAGCAGGACAGTGGGTCCCTGGGGACCAGCCGGCCCAGCCAGCCCTTGCAGGGACGTCCCCCTCCCCGGGGAGCTGGGGGGAGTCTCACGAGAGCGACTCGCCCAGGTCCCAGTGGGGAGGCGGGTAGCAACAGATGGTCGCAGCCCAGGGCCGGCGGCACCAGACTCCCCCTGGCAGGAGGGTGACACCTGATCACGTGTTAATTTTACCTCCCTGGGTCCTCAGCAGGGTTTGAAACCAGAATGTAACTCGGGGGAGGATCCGCGTGGAAATATTCGCAATGGCCAGCCGAGGATTGAAGATCAGACTCTGGTCTCCTGGCTCCCAGCCCGGTGCACCTGCCCCCCGAGGCTGCGGGGTACATTGGGGGTTACCTTTCCCCCTCCCCACAGAGACGCAGACACACTGCGGACGTCACACCTGGCCAGGCTGAGGGCCCCTGGGTTTCCTGGATGTTGCAGGGACCTCTGCTTAGTTTGACCGCACTAGATTTGGCCGGCAGATTAGAGACAATGTGTGAGGTGTTCAGGAAGAAGTGGGCTGGCAGCTCAGAGCTACAGCTACAGCTACCGGCCCCGATCAGAGCCCTTCTGCACCTCGCAGCCCAGGCACCCCGTGCAGTTGGTGGGAGCAGGTGAGGGGCCCGGCTCAGTGTCCCAGCTCCCAGCCCCACCCCCAGCCGGACTCTTGGGGTGGTCGGTGTCAATGGGATGCTCAGAGCCAGGCTCTGCCTGGAGCCCAGCAGAGGGGACGCCTGGCTGGGGAGCAGGGACAGAATAATTGGGAGGAGTAGCAGCCGCTGGAGATTTAAGTCCCCAGGCTCTGAATCCAGGGCCCCTCCCCACTCCCCTGGACACCCAGCGCTCAATGGGGAGCTCGGCTGGGGAGGGGCTGGTAGCTGGGTCGCTGTGTTGGCCCCTCACCGCTCGAGGTCTGTCTCATATTGTCACGGACTCCCAGGTCGTGCCTGCTCTTGGCCCTGTACAGTCCCTGGGGGATCCCCCTTCAGTGCGACAGCCCTTCTCGGGGGTCCTCTCTCTTTCGGGGGCAGCCCCTCCACCTCCTGGAGCCGCACCTCTCTGAGCCACAGAACTCCTGTCTCTGCTGTGGGTCAGACCTTGCATCCCGGCTCAGCTGGTCTCCTCTTCATCTTCCCCCAGCTCAGCCCCGGCCCCAGCGTTGCAGCCCCTTGGCTCAGCTAAAGGACTTTCACCCGGCGAGGCCGGAGCCGGCTGGCCTGGTGTCTGTTTACAGAGAGTTGTTTTCCCCCCTGCGAGCTGGAAGTCGTCCCATTGCCGTGACCTGTGGCCCCCAGCCCATCCGCAGGGATGGCTGGTTAGCTGACACTTAGTGGGGTTTTTGGTTGGCCAACTACCAGTACCAGAGAAAGGTACTGACCTGAGATTTCCCAGCACTTCAACCAAAACACCGTGTTTTAGGTCACATACAAAACAGATCTTAGCTCCCGAAGGGGAGATTTGACGTGGTTATGAGGAGCAGGCGCAGAGATCAGAGTTGGTTGCTTAAGTTAAGCAATAAAAATATATTTGCAGTCTAAGTTCTACAAAGGAAACAGGATTTGAATCAGGCAGGGTCTCCCCGTGACAGATGGTCCCAGCAGGTGACTGATCCTCAATCCACAGACTGGATTCCATTCCAGCCCGGGACCACCCTCCCCAGGGCAAAGTCTTTGTCCTCCAGATGTTCCCCCAGGTGTTGAGATGTGGGGAAGGGAAGCCCAGGGATTATGTCCCTTCCCCTCTTCTATATTTTCTTCCCCAGTTCCTGGATATATCTTTGCTGTGCCCGGGGATTAGGCCGTCCCCATTGGTCCAGCCATCTCCATTGTACCCAGTCTTTGGGCTGGTGGATTCTTTCCTGGAGGAGTGTTGATGAACCATTAACAGTGTCTGGCTGGTCCTCTGTTGCAGGTGGAAGATCGACTGTGGGCATCTCCCAACCTCACAATGTATTTCAGTAGCACACACAGTAATGCTTCCTAACGTCCCATACAGCGAGAGCACACACAGTGCAACAGGACATGAATGTGCAACAGACAAAGACTTTTAAGATGATGCCTCACAAGGCAACTTGGTTCCCAACCCATCATAACTCTATCGTAGTGGTGAATACGGGGGCTCCAGGGTACTACTTTGAGGTGCAGATTGTCACCCTGTGGTATCACCGCGGCACGGCCAAGGCCCGGGCAGGAGACCTGGGACATGTGAGGAACAGTCTGTGAAATTCCTTTCCCTGCAGAGACGCTGTTTGTGGTGTCCCTGTGCCCACAGGGCGGGCGAGTTGTTTCCTTTATTCTCCATCTTTTCCTTATTTTTTATGAGTTGCTGTTTAATAAATTGTCTGTGCTCTGAACTCTGTGTAATGATCAGTGGGTCAGGGACGCGTCCGATGCAGAGAGAGAGCCCCGGGGTGGGGACACCTTCGCCCCTGTCCTAAGTGATTACGACAAGACTGGTGGTCGAGCCCCCAGGGATCCAGGCCCAGCCATACCGGGGTTACCAGGACTCTGCCATGTGGGAGGGAGGAAAGGGAGCCCTCAAGGTCAGGCAGGGCTCTGAGTAAAAGGAGAGGGAGCGAGGACTCAGATCCTTTCACCAGCCAATCCCACCGGGGCAGGTATGAGCCAGGAAAGTTTCCCACAATAGCGGGACCATTCCCCCGCTTACACTAGGAGCGGGGTCAGTGGCCGCCTGCCCGTGGTCCGGAGAGTGAATTGAGTCGGTTCCTCCCCCAAAGCCCGGCTTTTCTGGACACAAGCGGTTCTGCTCTGGTGAGTCCCGAAGGAGCAAGACTTGGAGCCGGTCTGATTCCGGCTGTTGGCCACGGTCGCTCAGCCCCATTTCAATAAACAGGCCGGGTTTGATTCCTGGTCCGGGGGTTTAACCCGAGAGCTTTGCCTTTGAACGGCTGCTGCTGGGGGCTTGCCCAGGGGCCGAAGCCGAGTAGAACTAGGGGCTCAGTTTGAAATGAGCCCCGGCCCCTGGCCTGTGTGGCAACAGAGAGTTTCCAAACCCCCT
>ML677450.1:282208-327374 GCA_007922305.1 Dermatemys mawii | reverse complement strand
AGATTTGGGGTCAGCAGAAGGGGGGAGAATTGTTTTCCTGACAAAATTCTGGACTCAGCTGGGGCCCCACTAGCCACGTGCAGGAGAGGGGACGCACGGGGCAGGAGATGCCCCCACCACCCCTTATGGCCATGGGGGCAGATTTACCCTAAAACGCTCAAAAAGGGGGAACTCAGGTGCCCGCCAAATACTGGGGGCAGCGTCCATTGTCCCCTCTTCCCTGTCACTGCCCTTCCGCCCCAGCTCCTGCTCCCTCAGCCCCCACCCCCATGTCCCCTCCACGTTCTCGCACCTCCCGCATTCCTCTGCCCCCCCATCCCAACTCCAGGTGGCCGCCATCTCTCAGAGACAGCCTGGCACCAAGCCCACTTGGGGAGACTGGAGATGGCGGCCATCTTAACTGTGATTGGGGGATGGGCATTTGAGGGGAAACAGGGTGGGGACAAGGGTGTGAGGGGGACATGTGGGGGGTATGAAGGGGCCAAGCTGGGGGTTTTTGAAGGGGGATAGACCCAGGAGCAGGATGGGAGATGAGGGTCAGGCAGGGTCTCGGGGTTGTTAGTTTTGAGCTAATCTGTTGCTCATTCTTCTCCTGATCCACAGGGCCAAGAGCAGTTCGGAGGGGGTGGGGGGAGTTGAGGGCTCCCAGGTGGTTTTGGGCAGCAGGTGAGCAGGCGGGTGGGGCTGTTAAGGCCCATTGGGACCATCCAGCCGGGCTCCTGCAGCTCCTTTAACGCTGCCCCCGAGTCACGGTGCCCCCGGCGTTACCCAGCGCTGTGAGAGAACGGACAGGCAACGGTGTGACCATCACACCCGGGTCCTGGCTCTCAGTGCCCTGCTCTAACTACTAGACCCCACTCCCTTCCTGGAGCCGGGAATGGAGCCCCCTGGCCCCCAGCTTTCTGCTGCCCTCTGGCCAATGGCATATAAACAAAGCCCGTGTCACGTCCCTCGCTAGGGGCCTGGCCACATAATCACTGACAGTGTCTCCTCCAGCTCGGGGCAGGGACCCTGCGGGGGCGTTGGAAGGTCCCTGGATCTCTCCCGGCTGGTGCCCGTTGGGGGCCCGCGATGGAATTTCTCTTTCTCTGATTTTCTTTTGAACCTGGTTGATTTAATTCACACGCCGAGAAAAGGCCCTTAGAACCAGGTATTACAGTGTAAACCCGCCATCCCCGCTCAGCTATGGCGCAAGGGGCAGCAAACCCAGGGGTCCCCCATTGCGCCTGCCCCTCACACGTTGCACGAGGACAGACTGAGCAGGAAGGCTGCAGAGTCAAACCCTCCAGCACCAGGAAATGCCACATTTATGGTTTCCCCAACACCCTTAACTTTGCCCCCTTGTGCACATCCATTATGATGCCATCCTTTAATTTAATGATCACGTATTCATTTTACCTTCATGGGTCACCAGCCATGTTTGAACCCAGAATGTAAGAAAGGATGGTGTGGGGAGGATGGGAGAACCGTCATGGAAAATGGTGTCAGTCAAAGATTGAAGACCTGAGCCTGTGACCTCCTGGCTTCCAGCCTAGTGCACCTTCCCCCAGGCTGCAGGGTACATGGGGGGAGGACTGTCCCTCCTCCCCATAGAGGCACAGAAAAGCTGTGAGCTGCTAGGCCAAGGCTCACAGTCACAGAGGTGGGTTTTGCAAAGCCCTCTGCTTACTCTGACCGCAGTAGATTTCGCCTACACGCTAGAGACAAGGTGTGATGGACGCAGGAAGAGACGAGACGTCGTCGACTTCCTGTTGCTGGAGCCACCAGCTGAGTTACTTATTTGGGGCTCAGTGGAGCTTGGGACTGGGGTGTTGGTGGCAGCACTGAGGGGCCCCCACTGCCCCCGTCATGGCTTCTGCTCTCATCGTCCTCCTCCTTGGTGAGTATCGGAGACAGCCAGGACATGTGCCCATGGGGTGAGGGGATCTGAGACCAGGGCGTGTGCCCATAGCGGGGATCTGAGACCAGGGTATGTGTCTATGGCAGGGGGTTTGAGACCAGGGCCGGTCCCCATGGAGATCTGAGACCAGGGCATGTGTCCATTGGGTGGGATCTGAACTGAGGGCCTTTGTCTATGGCGGGAGATCTGAGACCAGTGTCTGGGCCCATGCTGGGGAGAGATTGAGACTAGGGTGTGTGTCCATGGCGGGGATCTGAGCCCAGGGTGTGGGATCCAGGTGCTCTGGGATCTGGTCCCTAATGAGCCATCTCCTCTACAGGCTGCTGGCTGGCCGGGCAGATCGGGATATCAGGAGGTGAGTATCTGTGGAGCTGGGGAAACTTTAGTGTTAAGGATGGAGGTTAGGGAGGGCGGAAGGGGGAGACGAAAAGAGGAGCTGAGCCCTGAACCTTCACCCCAAAAATCAGTTCATCCTCCTTGTGTTGATCCCGGGTGGCTGACATAGAACCTGGCCCTGGCCCCACTGCAGCCGGGGGATGGGGGTCAGGTAGGGTGACCAGACCTCCCGTTTTAAAGGGCCAGTTCTGTATTTAACCCTCCTGCAGGTGTCCTGAGTTCTTCTTAAGAACAGGTAAATTGTCCCGTATTTTCTGTCCCTCCCCCCTTGCCCCCCGTCCGTAGTGGCTGGATCCCTGCTCGCCAGCCGCCTGCCCACCAAGAGTGAGTGGGGGCGAGGGGAGTCCAGTGCCTGACGATGGGGTGGGGGAGCCAGGCTGGTGGTGGGGTGAAGATGCAGCATTCGGGGCCGGCCGCTCTCCTGCTGGTCCATCGGCGCAGCCCCCGCTGGTGCCAGGTGAGGGGCCCGTTTCCGGCCGGCGCGAGCTGCGATGGCTGGCGGGTGCGCCAGGCCGAGGCCGGTTACGTGTCCCCTCTGCTGCCCGCCCATCGGCCCTTCACGTGCTCCCCCCTCGCTGTCCTCTCCCTGCTTTGCCCCTTCCCCTCCCCCCGGGCCCCGCTGCTTCTCCATGTCCCCCCCGGGCCCGGCGGGGCACAGCCCCACCCAGCGCTGTGGGGAGAAACAACCCCTGGTCGGAGCGCTCAGCTCACCAACAGCCTGGCCGGATTCTCCCTTCCTTCCCCCACTGGCCAGGAGGAGCCCAGCCCTGCGTGTGTCAAAGCCCCGCACTGTGCTGACACGGGGGAGCCTCCTCACCCCCCAGCTAAGCTCTGGAGTGCGGGAGGAGGCAATTTCCAGCCTGTTCCCACCCCGAATCTACAGCCTCTACAACAGCCCCCAGGCAGGGGCTTAACACCCTCTTCACCCCCAACCCCGGGTCCTGCCCCCAGGGAGTGGAGGGGCTGCTCCATCCCCCCAGCAACGCCCCCCGCACCGAGCCCAGCCCCCTCTCTGCCCAGGTTCCCTGGGCCCCGGGGCACAGTGCAGCCTTCGGACTTAACCCCTTCCTGCCCGCGCTGTAGCCGGGGGACAGGGGGCGGCTGGGTGATGTGGGTGGCCAGAAGCAGCTTGGGGGTGTTGCTGCCTTTCCACACTGTGCGGGCAGGAAGGGACGAGCTGCTTCTTTCCATGGGGGAGAGATGAGCTCAGCAGAGACATGGGCCAGGTCGGCCCTTCCCCACCCACTCCTCCCCGGTGGCTGGGAGCAGCCCCTGTCCCTTCCCTCCCGCACAGGCCCAAAGGCTGCTGCTGGCTGTGTGAATCCTGGCAGAAATCTGGAAGGGGGGGTGTGGCAGGGCAGGGGTAAAAACCCCTGAAATGCCCTGCCTCTGCAGTTTAAACCCCGCTTCCTGGCAGGAGGCCAGGAGCAGGAGCTGGTGGTATTGGGCAGGGGAGCCCAGCTGGAAGCCCTGAGGAGCCTAGGCTCACAGAGCTAGCAGGGGCTGATTGACCCCAGCTGAGGCAAGAAGCTGCCCAGTATACAAAAGCCCTGACGCAGGGGCAGTAAGGGGAGGCCAGGCAGGGAAGAGGAGGCAGTAGCTCTGTTTCCTGGCTGTGTGAATGGTGCTTTGTGTGCCTGAAAGTCAAAGAACCAGGACAGTGGGGTAACTGTCTGGGGATTGGGGGAGCACTGTTTTGTCACTTTGAAACCACAAACGAGCACTGTAAATAAAGGACACCTGGGAAACACTGGTGAAGGGTGTAAAGACCTTTACAGAGGGAGCAGAGAGAACACAGGGTGGCCTGGACCCTGTGATAGGGGGGCATGTGACCCTGTATCTCTTCCCCCCCCTAAATCCCCATGTGTTGCCTTGGGAAGACAGGGTGCCAGGAGAGGTGGGTCCATCACTGGGAGCCTAGAATGACTTGGAGGGTGGAGAGCGCTGGGCAGGGAGGTTTGGGATGGGCAGTCACCCCTGCCCCCTGTGAGAGAGTGGGGTGTGTGTGTGTAATTTTGCCCTTTGGGAGTGGAATAGGGGTGTGTGTGTTGCCCCTCCCCATGTGAACTCTAAAGCCTTGATGATGATAAGGTCAATCAAAAGAACCTAGCTCCGCAGAATTTCTTTCTAACAGGGGCCTGGGGAAGTTGATGTTAATTTGAACATTTGTTCTGTGTAGTTCTGGTCGATTGCTGCTGAACTTGCTTGAATACAATTAATTTTACCAGGTGTCGTTTATTCAGCACAGGGAACTATGGTCACTCTACTGGTGGGCTGAGATCTGAACCTAGCCCTGCCCCCAGTGCAGTCAGGGGTGACTCCGGATTGACCCTGGGGGCTGAGATCAGAACCCAGCCCACATGTTCCCGGTGGGTGCAGTGAGGTGTCTGTTACCCTGGTTCTGTCCCTGGGGCTGGGCGCTAAGGGCAGGTTAAGACACACGGTGAGGGCTTTGTGTCTCCCCATCTCACTCCTGTTTGTGTGTGAACACAGAGCTCCCTGTGCCCAGACCCTCCATCTCCGTCAGCCCCAGCGGGGTGATCGCTCTGTGGGCAGCCGTCACCATCCGCTGTCAGTGTCAGTGTGGAGCCAGGAGGATATTTCTGTATAAAGATGAATCTCAAGTCTGGGAGCTGGATGCTGATGAGGATGGGGGTGAATTCACCATCCCCTATGCCAGATGGGCAAACAGAGGGGTCTACAAGTGCAGATCTCGCTCCAGATCAGAGCCGCCCAACTGGTCGGATCCCAGTGATGTCGTGTGGATCATTGTAGCAGGTGAGTGGCCCGGCTTGGCATCCCCACTTCCAGCCCCACACTCAGCTGGGGGTCTATGGGCAGATGGGACACTCCTTGGGGTGTCACTTAACCTGCCTGTGCCTCCATTTCCCCTTGTCTGAACTGAGGATAATCATCCCTCCTGTATCTTGTGTCTGGTTAGAGAGTCAGGACTTGGCTTTAGGGCCGGAGCTTTTTCTCACCATGTCTGTTCAGCATCCAGCACCTCTGACTCCTAGCCCCCTCCTGATCTAACCACTAGACCCCACTCCCTTCCCAGGAGTCCTGGCTCCCAGGCTGCGGGGCCCCATTAAGTAGATAGAGGGGTGCTCTGGATTTTAGGCAGTCTCGGTTGCAGATCTCAGGGAGGTTCCTTTGGTTGGGTTTTCTCCCAGGGGCTCTGTCTCTGGGGCTGTGTGGTGAGGACGGGGGGCAGTGACTGTGCTGGGATCTGTTTCACGTCCTGTCTCCTCACTGCAGAGCTCAAAGAACCCAAACCCAACATCTCCCTGCGCCCCAGCACGGGGGTCGCCCTGGGGGGAGCCGTGACCATCCGGTGTCAGGGTTCACAACAGGACGTGAGGTTCCTTCTGTACAAAGATGGAAAGCTGACCACATGGCGGAACACAGAGCCGGCTGGGAACGTGGCTGAGTTTCCCATTCGCAACGTGAACCAGAGAGATGCAGGGAGCTACCGCTGCTATTATCGCCACCAGTTGTACCACTTCATCTTGTCTCATCCCAGCGACCCCGTGGAGCTGCTGGTAGCAGGTGAGGGACTCACTCAGTATCCCGGCTCCCAGTCCCATCCCTACAGGACCCTTGGGGCAGGGGGTGCCAGTGGGTGCTCGTACCCACCCTGCTCCCCCGACTCGACTACACCCCTGCCTCAAAGTCCCTGCCCAAACTCCACCCCCCCCCAAAGTCCCCGCACTGGCCCCGCCTCCTCCCCCAAGCGCACCTTGTTCCCCCTCTTCCCTCATCCCTCCCAGCCTTGCCGTGCAAAACAGTGTTTCACGCCGCAAGCCTGGGAGGGAGAGGGGAGAAACAGGAAGTGGCGGTGCGCTCAGGGGAGGAAGTGGAGCAGAGGTGGGAGCAGAGACCTGGGGTGGGGCGAGGAGCTGCTGGTGGGTGCCACCAATTTTTCCCCATGGGCAGGGGCATGTGCAGACCCCTCAAAATCAAAGGAGCCGGAGCACAGAGCTCCTCCGAGGAGCAGAGCCAGCTCCTCTGGCTGCGGGGGGCCCACAACCGGCCCCTCCAATGGGCCCCTATTCCTGTGCACACCCCGGATCGGGGGTGTCTGCGCCAATGGGACGCTCAGAGCCAGGCTCTACCCTGAGCCCCGGGCCCAGCAGAGGGGACGCCCGGCTGGGCGGCAGGGATGGAATCACTTGGGGGTTCCCCAGCCAGGGGCAGCAGCAGCTGCTGGAGGTTTGATGCCGAGGGAGGGGGGATCCCTGCCCCAGGGGGGAGCTACAGAGCAGGGGCCTTTCCCAGGGGTCTGCTTCCCCGGCTGTCCATGCTCTGGGGATACACAGAGGAGTCGGGGCCCAGGGGCTGCCCAGCGGGCCCTGCCCTCAGCCTGTGACTGCACATTGCACGGCTGGTGTGTGGTGCCCACCTGGGCTGGGCGCTGTCGGGGTCCAGGGCCGTGGGGGCTGCACACGGTGGCTGCTCACAGTTGTGGGGAGAACCTCAAGGATTCCCGGGCAGAGGAACTGGGGGGAGCTTGAGCCTGGGGGGTATTTTTTGTGGTGTGAAAGAGAAACCAGCAGGGGACAGCAGCCAGCAGCTCCTCCCCCAGCGCTCCTGGTGGAAACGGCTGGTAGAGTTTGGTGGGAGGCTGCCCAGTGCCGGGAGAGAGACACCAGCAGCCAGCGAGGGAGCAACCGGCCCCAGAAATGCAGGGCCCCAGTGGGCGGGGAGCCAGGGACAGGGCCCCGGTGGCCGAGCTGTCACCGAAAGGCGCCAGGCAGAGCCGGCTGGGAGAAAGTCCCATTGAGCAGGGCCAGAGATGGCGGGAACAGGAGGAGGGAGACAGAGGAAAGACAGAGGCAGGAGGGGGAAAGTTACAGGAAGCACCAGACAGTGACACACGAAGGAAAAAGTCTCCAAGTCACCTCAGAAAATGTTCGAAATCGGCAGAAGTGAAGCCCAAATAAAACGTGACAGAAACCAGCTGGGAGCAAAGAGAAACGGGCTGAAGAAATGAGGAGGACGTGAGCTGTAGTGAAAGTAAAATGAATAGAAAGGACAAAACGTCCCCCCAGCACCTTCGGGTGCAGCGACAGGGAGGGAGGAATTGCCAGAGACAAAGAGACTCTAGAGAAGGCAGCGGAGGGACAGTTGTTCAATGGAGAAGCCGACCCAGCGCCTGGAGAAGTAGCCACAGGGATCTGAGCTGGACTCAGAGCAGCCGACAGAGACGGGGCCAGGGGATGGCTCCAGACACAACAAACCAGGCTAGGAACAGAGAATCCGCGAAGGGACCGTAGAACGGGGGGGGGATCTGGCCTAGGGCCTTGTACATTCAAACCCCACATCCCAGTGCTCCAGGAATGTCAATTCTCGCCCGTGCAGTGGGGTTAATTCAGTCAATGGTGGTTCCTGCTCAGCCGAGCTCAGAGATCGGTCCCAGTGGGACCCTGCACAGCAGTTCCTGCCCCACCCGCGACTTTGATTCACTTGGGATCGTTCCCCACTGAACTGATTTCTCCTGCCCCAGCGGATGGAGATAAAACGCAATTGGCCTCTAGGTCCCCTCGGCCTCTCCTGGCCCTGCTCCAGCCTCCCCTCCACGGGCTCCTTGCAGATGGATCCGCGCCGTTGCCCCCCTTCTCCCTCGGCAGGGCATGTCTCTTGTGTCGCTAGCCCGGCTCTCTCGGTCTTGGATTGGGGGGAAAAGCATCCAGGAGACTCTCCCTGCAGGCCCCTGGATCGGCCTCGTCCCTGCGCCCAGGCTGTGGGGCCGGGGCGCAGTGACCGGGCCGGGGTTTGTGTCTCACAGCCTGTCTCCTCCTGTCTGCAGAACCCAGCTACCCCAAACCCACCATCTCCCTGCACCCCAGTGGGTGGATCCCCCTGGGGGGAGCTGTGACCATCCGGTGTGAGTGTCGGTGTTGGGGAGCGAGGGTCCTTCTGATTAAAGCTGGAGACCCAGGTGCTCAGCGCTCAACAGACCCCCCGGGGGATGTTGCTGAGTTTCTGATTCGCAAGGTGAGCTGGAGAGACGCAGGGAGCTACAGCTGCCGATATAGGACCAAATCAACCCCGGCCGTCTGGTCAGAGCCCAGCGACCCCATGGAGCTGGTGGTAGCAGGTGAGGGGCCCAACTTATAGTCCCTGTGTGCAGCCCCACTTACAGCCAGGCCCTCCTGGGGTTTTGGCCCCGATGGGACACTCAGAGCCAGGTTCTGCCCTGGGCCCAGCAGTGGAGACGCTCAGATGGGGAGCGCGGACGGAATAACTGGGGGGTTCCCCAGCCAGCGGGGAGCAGCAGCCGCTGGAGTTTCAGGGCCGATGGCTGGGTGCCCGGTTCCCTCCCTCCCCCATCCCAGCTGATGCTCGTTTTCATCCCACAGAGGGAACTGGCCCAGCTGGGCCCCAGCAGCCGGATCCCCCCACGACGGAGCCGGCGGGAGAAGGTGAGCGGGAGAAATGGAACAATTCACCCCCAGGGAACAGGGCTCCTCGCTCAGACCCCCACGGGGCCCTTTGGGCCGGTTGGATGGGGACAGTCCCTGCAGACAGAACTGATGGGTTCAGTTCTTCTGTACAGAGGGTGATGCATGGGGAGGGACGGCCACAGGTCTGGGCTGTTGGAATTCACCCACCCCACCCCACCCCCCGTTTGGTTCAGCACCGTTTGGCAGACAAGCTCCCCTGTAGCCCTACAGACACAGGGATGTTCCTCCTTCAAAACAGGACCAGCCGCGCCCAGACCTGCTCTGCAGTGACTCCAGGTGTGGATGGCACCTGACTGGGGCAGGGCCCGTCTCTGTGTCCGTACAGCTCCGAGCACACGGGGGAGCTGGCCCATGATGGGGGCTCCTGGTAATTAATACTAGTCAGGGATGGTTTTGGTTCCGGTTTCCGTGGAGCCAGGCAGGGGCTGTATCTGCGCTCAGGGTCTCTCTGGGCCGATATTCACTGTCCTGTGATTGGGGGAAAGAGCCACCATTGCCGGTTGGGGGAGGGGAGGTTCCCTGTGTAACTAACCACAGACACCAGGGTTCCTGGTTTCTCACCCCCGTGCCCTGCCCCTGACAGACGCTGGTTCTATTCCCACAGGGGGAACAGTCCTGACTCAGCCGGGAACGACGCCGGCTCCCTCCCGCCTGGTCAGCGCGGGGCCAGGTACCGGTGCCGGGGGCAGGAAATCATCATCAAAACCCCCAGGAACAGGTTTGTGCTGCCCAAGGAGCCACCTCCGGGGGGAGATGTGAAGGGGTGGGTGAGTGGGACGGGGGCAGATCCCCACAGCAAGTGCCCTGTCTGAACCCTCCGCCTCATTTCGTACACGGTGGGGTGTCACTGGACAGATTGCAGACTGGCGTGGCGGGGCAGTGCCTGGGAGAGCTTCCCACCAACACTCAGCCCTACCCTGGGGGTCCCACAAACCAGGGTGCTATGCTGCCCACCAGCACCACAAAGCAACCTGTGTGGGGCACAGCTCAGTGCGTATCCCCTGGGACAACAGGGATGGAGAGCCTGGGATAACGGCCCCGTGTATCCCGTCTGTCTGCCTGAGTCTGCAGACAGCCCGGGGTAAACAGCTCAGAAGCAGGGCTCCCCCTTCCCTGGGGTGCTGCCCAGTGGGGCATTAACCCTGGGACCTATAAATTGAGATAGACGTGGTGTTAATACTTGAACCCACCCATTCAGAGTGACGTATGGTTGACTCTGGAACCTAATGATGTCTGCTGCAATGACAGCACTGTTATGTCTTCTGCTTCTGATCACTTTATCAGGACATGGTTCTCCCAATGACCTCAAAGCGCCCTCCTCAGCTAGAAGCCCCCTCCCACTACCATCCCCACTCCCATATGAGTCCTGCGCAGAAGTGAGCTGAAGCTGGTGAGAAATTCCCAGGACAGGGGCAGGACCCACAGGGGGTGGGGGGCACCGCAGGATCCAGGTCCAGCTGGCTTCACAGGGTACGTGGGGCCTGAGGTATCCTCCCCCACACATCCTGCCCCTACCCAGTACAGCCCTCTGCCATTGGAAGTGAACCCCTTGACCACTATTACTCAGAATCCCCTCTGCCCCAGCCCCATAGAATGTTCTGCTGTGGGTCCCTGGGTCCTTGAGGGGGAGGGGCTGGGGTAGCAGGTAACGAACCAACCGCTCACGGTGCTCACGGCCTGGTGCTGCTTCCCAGGGGGATCGGGACCAAGCGCAGACCCGGTTCTGACCCGCCCCATCACCGCCGGGGTGAGCGCGGCGGCTGGAGGCCTCCTCCTCCTCCTGGCCTTCATCTGCTACAGAAGAACCCGAGGAAGTGAGTATCCCGCCCAGCGAGGGAAGGGTTAAACCCGCTCTGAGCCGGACTGGGAACGGGGTCAGGGTTTGGATGGGAGATGGGGAAGGAAGCCCAGGGGGTGGGGTGGGAGGGTACTAGGGGGTGCTCTCCCTAGCAGTGAGAGCTGGCCCGAAAACCCCAGGACAGCACCAGGGGGTGGGGGCTCAGTAGGGGGCGGGGTCCTGTCTCTGGGGTATCCAGGCTCAGCAGTTGGAGGGGGAGGGGCTCCCCCAGCAGAGCGGTGAGGGGGGTTTTCTGTCCCAGGCCCCCCAATCCCAGCTGCCCTATAGGGCTGGGGGGGGCAGGGCTGGTACACAGGATCTGGGTTGACTCATGGACGATTCTGCTTCGTGTCTCTGCAGGGAAAGAACCAGCCCCAGGACAGAGCAGGTGAGACCCCAGCTCCGCTCCCCACCCCCATCTACCTGCCCCAGACACCGGACTCCTGGGTTCTCTTCCCAGCTCGGGGAGGGGAGTGGGGTCTAGTGGTTACAAGGGGAGGGTGCTGGGAGCCAGGACTCCTGGGTTCGCTTCCTGGCTCTGGGAAGGGAGTGGGGTCTAGTGGTTACAATGCGGGGGTGCTGGGAGCCAGGACTCCTGGGTTCGCTTCCTGGCTCTGGGAGGGGAGTGGGGTCTAGTGGTTACAACGCAGTGGGGCTGGGAGCCCAGACTCCTGGGTTCTGTTCCTGTCTCTCTCTCTCTCTCTCTCCCCCGCCATAGGGAGTCGGAGGCTGCAGCCACAGTCTGTAAGTCACACATGGGGGGGCAGCCATGGGGGAGGGGTGGGTGGGTGTCCCCTGGCAAGGGCCATGTCCAGTGTGGGGGGGGGGCAGGCATGCTGATATGGGGTGCACCCCTGCCCCACTTTGTGCTTCAGTTTCCCCTGCTGCGCCATGGGGCTAGTGACCCTGCCCCACCCCAGTGATCTGGGGGGCAGGCAGCCCACAGTGCGAAGGGCTCTGATGGTGGGTGGGGGGCCGGGGTCCTGATCTGGGCCCAGCCGCTCACTGTGGGGGTGTCTCTATTCCACAGATGCCCTCATAGGTGAACGGAAGCAGGCGGATGTCCTGGTAAGTGCCCCCCACTTCTCAACCTCCCCCCTGCACCAATGGACCATCCGGCCTCCCCCGACCCCGCCATCCGGCCCCTCACAGGTCCCGCTAGAGCCGTGTTCTGACGCCGCCCCCCAGACTCTGCCTGGCCCCCCCGTACCCCTCAGGGCCGACACCAGAGCTGGGGATCAGCAACGGGGCTCCCTCTGAGAGGGGTGGGAGACCCCGAGCACAGAGAATAGGAGCCCGACCCTGCCCCCCCTAACTCACCGCGACCCCCTCAAACCGTCCTGCAAACGTTCGCATTTGTCTGAGGTTTGCAGGGGGGTCAGCGGAATTGGGGGGGGCAGGGGGGATTTCCTGGATCTCTGCCCCATGGGGCTCTGTAGGGTGGAGTGGGCGGGGTGTGGGGGGGGGTTTGCTGGATTCCCTGTGCGTGGGGGTGGGGGAAGAGCAGCTCTTGGGCGCCTCCTGCTGGACAGGACAGAGCATGTCAGAGCAGCTGTGAACCGGGGCTGTGGGAGGGGCTGTGGGGGCATTGCTGCCCCCTAGTGGCTGGGATCAGAACGCACCCCCCCCCCCACACACACACAGTGTCTCTCTCCCCTCCCAGCCCCAGGAGGCTGACCCCGAAGGACTCACCTACGCCGAGCTGGATGTCCGGGCGCTGGAGACCAAGCCGGGGGGCCCAGCCCCTGCCCCCGAGACTGTCCTGTACGCCGCCATCAACGTGAGCCGGGGGCCTGGTGCCCCCCACCCACCCCAATAGCTTGAACCCAGGGGCAGTCATCAGAGTGACGGGGCAGGGAGCGTCGGCCACCAGGGGGTGACAGTGATTCCCCCCCCACAGAATGGGCTCATCTTCTAGCCCCCCTGCTCACCTGTAGTCCTTCCTCCAGCTGGTGCTGCCCCACCCAGCCCATGCCGGCTTCTGGGAGTGTCCATGGGGCCCGTGTGGCTCAGGCCTGATGCCTTGGGGAGCCGACGCGCACCGGGTGTGTGATGAAGTGGGGCTGTTCTTAATGTTCTCTCTGGATACTGTGTGAGTGCCTCAGTTTCCCCTGTGCATTTCTGAAGTGTTTTTAAACCATTGAGTTAATCATGTTTTACAGTTGTACTTTTTAGTTATTTTCCTAATGATAGGTTGATTCTCATTAAAAAGGTTGATTTGCAACTGTACACTTTTTACACTAAATTTGGTCTTTCTCCTTTGCTAACTATGATGGTAAACGATATCTATTCACATTGATTTAAGCGGTTATATGGAGTAATTTACATTTTTCACACGGCTGGACCTTCAGGAGGGTCTTGCCCTGGTGGGACGCTCAGAGCTCGTCTCTGCCCTGGGCCCAGCAGAGGGGACACCTCGCCAGGGAGTGAGGATGGAGTCCTGGGGGTTTCTCAGCCAGGGGAGAGATTAGAGATTCGTGGCTGAGGGAAGAGGAATCCCTGACCCCAGGGGGAGCTGCAGAGCTGGCGCCTTTCCCGGGGAGATGCTCTCTCTGCTATGGGGATGCACAGAGGAGTCGGGGCCCCAGGGCTTCCCAGCCAACATCGCCCCAAGTATTGAATTCACTTCCCACCCACCTGGACAACTGTAGACTCCTGGGGGAATTCTGCACTTAGAAATTCTGCCCACAATATTTGAAAATTCTGCAAATTTTAATTGTCAAAATAACACAATATAATCCTGCCCCTTTCAGTTATTTTGGTCATTTGGTTATTTCAAAATATCTGGCAGGGAGCGTGTCTGTAACAGTACAGACCAAAAAAATATACTGGTAATTTAAAAAAACAAACCCTCTGGTTTCCTCTCTAGGCCTATTAACACAGAACTTTGAGTAACTCATTTAAATCCCACGACCAAACTGTGTTTCCTGCCCCTGTCAGAAGCTGGGTGAAGGCCTGCGGGAGTCGGGGTAATGGGGGAGCTGAGGGAGAAGGAAGGAGCCTGGGAGCGAACCTAGAGGGTGTTATGTGGGTGGGAGAAGGGTTGGGGGTTTTTTTGCGGTGGGGGTGGGGGTGATTGTTAGGGAGCTGGGAAGCCTCCCCCCTGCAGACCCTGGCTGACCTCAAGCCTCTCCCATTCAGTCAGGCACATCAGCCCCTGTCCCCGTCCCCATGTGTCCCTGCAGCCCCCTCCCCCATCCCCATACTCAACGCTGTCACCCCACTAGCTCCTGAGCCCTGGTCTGTGCCCCTCCACAAGCACTGGGTGCCCCACTCTGCCCTAATCAGGCTCTGGGGGCAGGGGCTGTGATGAATTTCTACCCCTGGGGGATTCTGCAACAGGGGGCATGGACAGAAAATACATCCTGCCCCAGAAGTGCTGCAGTTCCGCCTCTGCCCACCAGGGGCCGCTGTGGCGTCAGAACAGCGGACTCTGTTCTGCTGCTGGCTCCTCTGGTGGGCAATGGGCGGAACTGCAGCACTTCTGGGGCAGGTTGTGTTTTCTGCAGGAAAAAAAACGTGCAGGACCAATGAATTCTGCGCGTGCGCAAATGCACAGAATCCCCCCAGCAGTAACCGTGGGTGGGTGTCCCTGCCGCCCCCTGCTGGAGGGGCTGGGCCTGCTCTGTGTGTCACTCGCATGGATCCTGTGCCCTACTGCAGAGGTTTTCAAAGTTCGGGTCACAACTCGGTAATGGGTCTCACAATGCAAGGCATTGGGTCGCCTTGCTCAGCATCCAGGGACCCTGGCGGCCAGCCAGTAAAAACTACAAGTAAAACTACTAGTCCCTACACAACAGCAGGTCCGGCTCCTAGGCAGGGGGACCACGGGGCTCCACGCACTGCCCCCGCTCTGACCACCAGTTCCACATTCCTATTAGCTGAGAAATGGTCAAGGGGAGTTGGGGGGTGGTGCCTACGGGCAAGAGCCGTGAGGAGCTGCTTGCGCGCCTCCACCTAGGATCCAGACCTGCTGGCCACTTCTGGGGTGCAGCGTGGTCAGCGGTGCCAGGACAGGTGGGAAGCCTGCCTCTGTGTGCCGGCTGTGCTGCTGACTGGGAGTTGTTGGAGGTAATCTTTTGCCCCAATTCTCCCCCCACAGCCCTGAGTGCTCCCCCGCACCCCAAACCTGGAGTCCCTTAATGCACTCCAATCCCCTCATCCCTGGCCCCACCCCAAAGGCCTGATCCCAGCCCACACCCCAACCCTCTGCCCCAACCCTGAGCTCCTCCCACACCTCTTACGCTCATCCCTGGCTCCATTGGGTCGGGGGCATCAACAAATTTCTTCACCTAGGTCACCAGAAACAAAGTTTGAAAATCACTGCCCTAGGGCATCAAGCACCGCATGGGGCCTCAGGACTCCTGGGTTCTATTTCCAGGTCTGGACTTTGACCAGACCCCTTGCTTGGTGCCTCAGTTTCCCCATCTGTGCAATCAGGATGGTTACCCAGCCCCTCCCTTGGAGAGCGCATCCTGTTAATCTCCAGATTTGTAATAAACACAGAATCACAAACTCTGCCCCCACAGCACCCCACAGTCCCCCTGTTCCCAAGGCAGGCGTGTGTGTAACTCCTGGGGGAGATGGGATCACTTGGTGGGGTGGCCCAAGGGTAATCAATAGATCCCACTCCCCTCCCGCAGCCGGGGTTTACAGGATAGCAGCTGCTGCCCTGTTTCACCGGCAGTAGCAGAAACCGGAAGCAAGTGCCAACTCTGGGCAGACTTCCCCTGTGGTGGTTTTATCCACTGCTCGTGTAATAATTAAGGATCTAAATTTACCCCTACGTGGTCCCCGCCGCAGGAGCCGTAAACCATGGCCCCTCCAACCCCAAACACTTCTGTCCCATCTCTGTACCACATCACTCAGCTAAGAACGGCATCTGCAGTGACACTACCTGGGAAGGAGGTTGGCCAGGCCCCTCCACTCTCATGCTCCATGGCGGGAGCTGTGCCCAGCTGGGTCAGGAAGGAATCTCTGTTCTGTCCGTGGAGAGGGTCGCTCCGTGGTGGGCACTGTGTGTGTGTGTGTGTGTGTGTGTGTGTGCATGCACGCGCGGTTGGAAAAGGTCAGGGCAGCCTGGACACCTCTTGATGCCTCCTGAGATTCCCGTTCCCAGCTGGTCCCTGGACTGGGCAGCTCCCATGTGGGGCTGGGAGGTGATGGGTGGGGACGGGCTCAGCACCTGCCTGAGGGGATGTGGTTTGTTGGGCGTTACCGGGAGCTGGTTTTGCTCTGACTGCGGTCGATTTGGGCTGGATATCGAACAGAAACCATCTGATGGAAGAAAGGGGCCGAGCCCATCACGGGCTTCCTTGGGCTGCAGCCCCCGGCGCGGTTCCTCATTCCGCTCGCACTCGGGCCTCAGGCTGGGTGGAGCTGGGCACCGGGGGGTTGGTGGCAGCGCTGAGGGTCCCCCACTGCCCCGTCATGGCGTCTGCTCTCACCGTCCTCCTCCTCGGTGAGTATCGGAGACAGCTGGGGACATTAATTTCATGGATCAACTGCCGTGTTTGAATCCAGAATGCAGTAAAGCAGGGGTGGGGGAATCTGCATGGAAAGAGTGGTCAGTCGAAGACTGAAGACCAGACTCTGTGGCCTCCTGGCTTCCAGCCTGGTGCACCTTCCCCCAGGCTGTCAGGTACATTAAAGGTGACCTGTCCTCCCATCCCACAGAGACACAAACAAGCTGGGAGCTGCATGGCACTTGGGCAGGCTGACGGGCCCAGGGTTTCCTGGGTTTTGCAGGACCTCTGCTTGCTTTGGCTGCCCTAGATTTCACCTGCAGATTAGAGACAAGGTGTGATGGACGCACGAAGAGACCAGAAGTCATCACCTTCCTGTAGCTGGAGCCGCCAGCTGAGCTCCTCATTTGGGGCTTGGTGGAGCTGGGCTCCAGGATGCTAGTGGCAGCGCTGAGGGGCTCCCCACCGCCCCCTGTCTTGGCGTCTGCTCTCACTCCTCCTCTGTGAGTATCGGAGACAGCCAGGGTGGGTGCCTATGGATGGAGAACTGGGACCAGGTCATGTGCTCATTGGTGTGTGGGGAATCTGAGACACGGTGTGTGTCTGTTAGGTAAAAATCAGCTTATCCTACTCACTGTCCCAACACCCGGGTAGTGCGGAGTTGGGCTATAGCTCGAAACCGTCAGAGTCCATGTAAAAAAAACACTGAGGCCAAGCAACTTTGATCAAAGGGCAACCCCCCCCCCCCTCAGGCTAGTAGCTTCGGAGGCGTGTGGCAGCTTTATTAGACCAACACATCAGTGTTTATAGGTTTAAGACAGACAAAGGAAAGACACTGGGTATGTCTCCTGTATCATCTCAGGCTGACCTTGCACAAACTGCTTACTCAATCAAGCAGAGAAGAAACGGGGGGGTGGGGAACAAGGCAAAAAAATATTTCAATAAGATAAGGAAGTTTAGCAAGGCCAGGAGGAATGAGGAATTTATTGCAGGGGGCCCCTTTTATCGAACATGTCCTTGCGGGGTGGGGAGGATCTGAGACCAGGGCATGTGTCTGAGACCAGGGTGTAGGATCCAGGTGCTCTGGGATCTGGCCCCTAATGAGCCGTCTCCTCTCCAGGCTGCTGGCGGAGCAGAGTGTCTGCAAGTGAGCATCTCTGGGCCTGAGGATCGTTTAGTGTTACGGATGGGGGAGGGGGCGGGGACAAGAGGAGCTGACCCCGGAACTTTCCCCTCAAAACTCAGTTCAACCTCCTGGTATTGACCATGGAGAACTGAAACCAGAACTCGGCGCAGCCAAGAACGACTCTAGATCGACACCCCGCCGCCCCGCAGGGGAACGGAGATCAGAACCCAGCCCTGCCCCCATAGCTCTCAGGGGTGACTGCAGGTTGACCTGGGGGGCTGACACCAGAACCCAGCCCACAGCTTTCCCGTGGATTCCTTCCCCTGGGGGGATTCTGCACCAAAAATTAAAAATTCTGCACACAGTATTTGAAAATTCAGCATACTTTATTTGTCAAAACACCACAATATAATTGTGCCGGTTTAACTTACTTTGATCCTTTATTTCAAAATATCTGCCTGCGAGCATGTCCATATACAGAGTGGAAAAAAATGCTGGTAATATTTTTAAATCGATTCCTTTCTAGGCCTATTAACACAGAACTTTGAGTAACTCATTTAAATCCCACGACCGAACTGTGTTTCCTGCACCTCTGAGAAGCAGTAAAAACATGTGGGGGAGTCGGGGTAATGGAGGAGCTGAGGGAGAGGGAAGGAACCTGGGATTGAAACGAGATTGCTGGGTGTGGGTGGGAGAAAATTTTGGGTGGGGTGGGGGCAGATTGTTAGGGAGCTGTGAAGCTTCCCCCTGCAGACCCTGGCTGACATCAGGTCTCTCCCATTCAGTCAGGCACATCAGCCCCCGTTCTCATCCCCATGTGTCCCTGCAGGCCCCCTCCCCCATCCCCAGACTCATCCCATTAGCTCCTGAGCCCCAGTCTGGGCTCCTGGGTGCCCCACTCAGCCCTAACCGGGCTTTTGGGACAGGGGCTGTGATGAACTTCCACCCCTGGGGGATTCTGCAGCACGGGGCAGGCAGACAATTTTTTCCCCACGAAAAATATATTCTGCCCCAGAAGTGCTGCAGTTCCGCCTCTGCCCACCAGAGGCCGCTGTGGTGCCAGAACAGCCGGGCTGTGGTCGTGCTGCTGGCCGCTCTGGCCGCACAGCGGCCCCTGGTGGGCAAAGAGTGGAACGGCAGCACTTCTTGGGCAAAATGTATTTTCTGTGGGGAAAATATAAAATGATGCGGGGACCGATGAATTCTGCGTGTCGTAGGGTTCCCAACCCTTCAGGATCGGCCTGGAGTTTCCAGGAATTATAGATTAATCTTTAATTAAAGATTATGACGTGATGAAATCTCCAGGAATACAGGGAGCTACAGCTGTCAATATAACACTAAATCAGACCTGCCCATCTAGTTGCATTGCAATGATCCCGTGGAGCTGGTGATAGCAAGTGAGGGTCCCGGCTCAGCCTGCCCGAGCCCAGTCCCACATCCAGCTAGACCCTCAGGGAGGTTCTGTGCTGATGGGACACTCAGATCCAGGCTCTGCCCTTAGCCCTGAGGCCCACTGTGGGGTTTCCCCAGCCAGGGGAGAGCAGCAGGCACTGGAGGTTCAGGGCTGAGAGATGGGGGATCTCTCCCCCCAGAGAGAGCTGCAGAGCAGGGGGTTTTCCCAGGAGAAAGCTCTCCGAACTGCCCCCACTCTGGATATGTACAGAGGAGTCGGGGTCCAGGGCATCCTGAATTGGCATCATCCCCAGTGTTGGATTGGGTACATCAGCTGATCGGTACTGTGACAAGGCAAGGCCAGATGGCTAGAGAAAGGTAGTGGGAGACAGATATATTAGCCCAAGTCTAAACAAATCGCTGTTACTAGGATAAGTAAATGGCAGCTGCTCCAGGTCAATTAAGAAACCCAGGGCCAATTAAGATCTTTCCAGAAGGCAGGGAAGATAGCTAGGGACACCCGAAGCCAATTAGGGGCTAGCTGAAACTAGTTAAAAGCCTCCCAGTTACTCAGGTGTGTGCACGTGTCAGGAGCTGTAGGAGGAAGCTGTGCTGTTGGAGGAACTAAATAATACAACCCTTATCAGGTGCAAGGAAGGAGCTCTGAGGTAACGGTGAAGCAGATATTGAGGAAGTGGGGTGGGAAGTGCTGTGGGGAAGTGGCCCAGGGAATTGTACATGTCCTAGTTCCAAAAAGTCAGCTACCATAGCTGCTACTATTAGGGTCCTTGGGCTGGAGCCTGGAGAAGAGGGTGGGCCTGGGCTCCCCTTCCTGATTAATCACTGAGGATGGGAGACAACAGAGACCTGGCAAGGGAGGGTTGCTTCTCCTCACCTCCCTTGCTGTCTTCTGATGAAAATGCCTCAGTAGGCCGTGACCCTTGCCTCTAGGGAGAGAAAGGCTATGAGGCAGGTCTCTGAGGCTAGCGAAATCCACCAGGAAGCATGGGACTCCCTGAGACAAGGACAGTGCTTATGGGTCAAGTAGATCTGTGCTTTGGGAATTGGTTCTGTTTGGACCAGCGGTGGTGAGATCTCACCCCTAGGGCATTGGGCTGGGAGAGATCGCAGCTTCCCAGAGCGGGGTAGAGGTAGGCATGTGGCAGTCCCAGCCTGGGGCATTCAGGGGAGCAGGGTGGACCCCTTCTGGCTGGTGGGGGTGGCTTGCTGTGGGGAGCCCTGTTCTGGGGGGGGGTGGCGGGCAGGATACAGGAACTTGGTGCAAACGGAGGGATCCTGGCATGGGACACTGTGAGACCCCAGGGACTGGGCCGGGGTCAGTGTTTCAAATCTGTCTCCTTCTGAGTGCAGAGACGTACCCCAAACCCGCCATCTCCCTGAGCCCCGGCAGGATGACCACCCTGGGGAAGGACATCACCGTTCAGTGTCGGGCTGGTCGCCAGGACACCAGGTTCTCTCTCTTTAGAGTCGGGGATCAGACCGCGCTGGGACACACGTGTGAGGTCCAGTGTGGGGGGTTCAGCACCGGGAGCGGGGGGGGATGTGTTTGGGGGGAGCTTTTATGTTATTCTGCATCCTCTTAACCTTCAGATTTGTAATGAACACAGAACCACAAACAAGCACCCCAGGCACCTCACAACCCCTCGTCCCTGCACCCGAAGTGTGTGTCACACCTGGGGGAGATAGGGTCATGTGGGGGAGTGGGAGGGGGCCCTCCTGCTCTAGCCACTAGATCCTACTCCTGTCCCAGAGCCGGGGTATATTATTGGCAACGGCCGGGGAATCAGGTTTACACAGAGCAGGGGCACCCTATGGCATACATGCCAACGGTGGCACGCGAGCTGATTTTCAGTGGCACTCACACTGCCCAGGGCCTGGCCACCGGTCCGGTGGACTCTGCATTTAATTTAATTTTAAATGAAGCGTCTTAAACATTTTAAAAACCTTATTGGCTTTACTTACAGCACTAGTTTAGTTCTATATTACAGACGTACAGAAAGAGACCTTCTAAAAATGTTCTGGCACGTGAAACCTCAAATGAGAGAGAATACATGAAGACTCAGTGCACCGCTCCTGACAGTTTGCCGACCCCGACAGAGAGTTTCACAGGCAAGAGCAGAATTAGCCAGCGAGCGCCGGCTGTGGACACACTTCCCCTTTTCACACACCTTTAGCAAATTAAGATCTAAATTTATCCCTCCCCCATCCTATTATGGGGGCCGGAAACCACAACCCTTCCAACCCTCTGTCCCGTCTCTGTCTAGCATCACTGCACTAAGAATGGCGTCTGCAGCAATGCTACCTGAGACAGAGGTTGGGCAGGTCGCTTCATCCTCATGCTCCAGGGTGGGCGCTGCGCCCAACCGGGTCAGGAAGGAATCCCTGCCCTGCTCATGGGAGAGGGTCGCTCCGTGGGGGTGGGGGGAGGATCCCTCCTCTGCTCTGAGCTGCTGCTCCAGGGAGGTTGGACGGGCCTGTTGGAAAAGGTCAGGGCAGCCTGGACACCTCTTGATGCCTCCTGAGATTTCCCCGTTCCCAGCTGGTCCCCGGACTAGGCAGCTCCCATGTGGGGCTGGGAGGTGATGTGGGGGAGGCAGCTGCGTGAGGGGATGTGGTTTGCTGGACGTTGCTGGCAGCTGGTTTTGCTCTGACCGCGGTCGATTTGGGCTGGATATCGAACAGAAACCATCTGATGGGAAGAAAGGGGCCGAGCCCATCACGAGCCTCCTGGGGCTGCAGCCCCCGGCGCAGTTCCTCATTCCGCTCGCGCTCGGGCCTCAGACTCGCTGAAGCTCAGCACCGGGGTGTTGGTGGCAGCGCTGAGGGGCCCCCACTGCCCCGTCATGGCGTCTGCTCTCACCATCCTCCTCCTCGGTGAGTATTGGAGACAGCCAGGGCGTGTGTCCATGGGGGGATCTGAGACCAGGGTGTAGGATCCAGTTGCTCTGGGATCTGGTCACTAACGACCCGTCTCCTTTCCAGGCTGCTGGCTGGCCAGGCGGAGCGGGGTGTGGGGAGGTGAGTATCTGTGGGGAATGGGGCAGCTGAGGGGATTTTTGCATTTAGGATGAGGGATGTGGGTCGGGGTGGGGGGGGGCGCAGATCCACAAAGGGACAATTCTGTCAGACCCCTGCTCCCCTCCACATCCAGAGCTGGGGACTGAATCCTCGCCCCACTCATTACAGGGATGGGCACCACACAGGGTGAATTCACTGGCACTCAAAGCTCAGCTGCCCAGGAAATACAGAGTGAAGGCACCAGCCACCCCACAGCCCCCCAAACAGGAGCTTGCAGGAGCCCCGGGGAACAGGTCAGTCAGGGCAGGGCTGTAAGAAGTGGACAGGCAGAGGGACTGGAGCAAGGCCCCGTTGTCTCAGCCCCCGGCTTGCTGCACACGCCCGTGTCACTGCTTTGCTCGTGGATCAGGCTCAGCCCGACCCGGCGTTCGGAACGTGCCCTGAACGGCTTTGGAAATATCCCGTCCCCAGCGGGCCCCGGCACCGCGCCGAGCGGAGCGAAATCCCCAGCGCCTTAGAGCGGTTGAGGCCGGAGCAGAGCCAGAGTTTGGGCCCCGGGGATGGGCAGGAAAATGCTAGAACAACTGGGGGATTTTTCAGACGTGTTTCTCGGGGGCCTTGCTCAAAGGACTCCGATTTGTCCCACGAACCCCACCCCGCACTCCTGTGCACACAGCAGATGGCCAGCAGTGGGAGTAAACATCGATTATGGAACATTTTAAAGCATAATCCATGTTCTGCCCAGCTCCAGCAGAAAACAGAAGTAGGGTGATTCTGGTCTCAGCCCCCAGGGTCAATCCAGAGTCACTCCTGACTGCAATAGGGACTGGGTTGAATTGATCCTGAATCATTAGACATAGGTGCTGACTCCGTGAGTGCTGCGACGCTGGAGCACCCACAGGGGAAAATTAGTGGGTGCTCCGCCCCCACCGGCAGCCAAGCTCCCCCCTCACCGTCACCCCTCCTCCCCTGAGTGCAGCGTCCCCGCTCCTCCCCCTCTAAGTGCTTCCTGCCCACCCCTAACAGCTGTTTGGCGGCACTTAGGAGTTTCCGGGAGGAAGCGGGTGGAGGCGGTAAAGAGGTGGGGCAGGGATGGGGGCTTGTGGGAAGGGGGTGGAAATAGGGGGGGTAAGGGTGGTGCAGAGCCGGGCCTACACCCCAGGGATGGGTGGGGGGTAAAAAGCTGGAGCGACAAACAGGCGGAGAATTGAATCAGGCGGACGCGGTTTGTGTCACCCCCACTCACTGCCTGTTTGTTTGTGAATCCAGAGGGGTCCTACCCCAAACCCTCCATCTCCGTCAGCCCCGGTGGGGTGATCCCCATGGGGGGAACCGTCACCATCCGGTGTCGGCATCAGCGTCTGGGCCTGAGATTCCTCCTCTACAAGGATGGAGATGAGACGTATCTGAATTACTCCGACCCTGCTGGCTCTGAGGCTGAATTTCCCATCACCGGCGCCAGACGGGAACACGGGGGCAGCTACACCTGTCGTTACAGCAACAGAACAGGCGACGCTGATGACTCGGTGCCCAGCAACCCCATGCAGATCATTGTAGCAGGTGAGGGGCCCAGCCTGGTACCTCGGCTCCCAGCCCACATCCAGCTACCTCCACGGGGGGCTCGCACCGATGGGCCCCTCAGAGCCAGGCTCTGCCCTGAGCCCTGGGCCCAGCAGAGGAGACACCCGGCCAGGGAGGGGGATGGAGTCACTGCGGGGGGGTCCCAGCTAGCAGGAAGCAGCCTCCTACCGAGGCTGGGACGGGTCTCCCGGCCTGGCGCGGCTGGGGGAACACGCTGCTCATGGACCTGCTATGTGAGAGCTCAGCGGCCGCAGGGAATCCAGGAGAACCCCAGACTGTAGCCTAAGCCCAGCCATTGTGGGCCAGCGCCGTCCGCCACTGGAGACCGCGCGACACCCGCCCAGGCCGCCCCGGTGCTGCCCGCCGCCCCCAGCATCGTCCCTGCCCTGCTCGGGGTCAGCTCAGCTGCTGCTCTGTGTCCGTGCGCTGCCCCAGAGACCAGCCCCGGCGCTCTGTGTCCAGGGCCGGATGGACGCAGTGAATGAGGCAGGGGCCACACACGGGCACAGGAGGATCCCAAGCACTAGGGAGCTGCGGCTCGGTGTCTGTGGGGCTGGGAGCCCAGCTCAGGGGGCCGGGATTCGGGGAGGGGGGACTCTGGGATCTGGGAGAGAATCTCTGCCCGGGGGTCCCTGGATCTGCCCACGGCTGGGGCTGGCCGGGGGAGGCCGGGGCTGGGTGGGTGCCCAGGTCTGGCTCTCACAGCCTGTCCCCTGTGCGCAGATCCCAGCTTCCCCAGACCCACCATCTCCCTGAGCTTCACTTCAGTCACCGCCCCTGGGACAGACGTCACCCTCCGGTGTCAGGGGCCGCGCCGGGACGTGAGTTTCTTCCTGCACAAGGCTGGAGACCTGAACCCGCCGCGACACATGGACCCTGCTGGGGCCGGGGCCGAGTTCCACATCCCCACGGTGGGTCGGCAGCACGGAGGGAACTACAGCTGCAGCTACCGGCCCCGATCCGAGCCCTTCGTCTCCTCGCAGCCCAGCGACCCCGTGACGCTGGCGGTAGCAGGTGAGGGGCCCGGCTCAGCGTCCCCGCTCCCAGCCCCACACCCAGCCGGACCCTTGTGGGTGGTCGGCATCAATGGGACAGTCAGAGCCAGACTCTGCCCTGGGCCCAGCAGAGGGGACGCCTGGCTGGGGAGTGAGGACGGAGTCACTGGGGGGTCCCTAGCTAGGGGTGAACAGCAGCTGCTGGAGATTAGGGACCAAGGGAGCGGGGAATCCTGCCCCTAAGTTTCTCCTATAGGTGCCTCTCCCCTGGCCCTGGGCTGCTACGGCGACAGAGGGCTGTGGGGAGGGAGTCCTCTCTCCCTGCCGCAGCCCTGGGGCAGCCTGCACCCCTAAGTCCTCATTCCCCACCCCACCCCAGGCCGGAGCTTCACCCCCCTGTACCCCAAATCCCCCAGCCCCACCCCACAGCCCCCACCCCCAGCCAAAGCTTCACCCCCTGCACCCCAACCTTCTGCCCCAGCCCTGAGCCCCCTCCCACACCCCAAAACCTCGCCCCCCGCGCCAACCATCCATCACCGCTCTGTGCATATAAAAAAATCCGTTCCAAACATGGGTGTAAAAAATTAGGGGGAACATGGCCCTGCACCCGGGGTGGGGCTGCAGAGCTGGGGCCTTCCCCAGGGGCTGCTCCTCTGGCTGCCCCGGCTCTGGGGATGCACAGAGGAGTTGGGGCCCAGGGGCTTCCCCGCCAGCCCCGCCCCCAGCCATGAACCCCCCACACCGCAGATGATCGCAGCTCAGTCACGGGGGAGGGGAATCGCTGAGTGTCTGTTTCAGGCCCTTCTGCTCCACCTGCCCCGACAGGCGCTGGTTCTGTTCCCGCAAGGGGAACCGACCCGACCCAGCCTGGAGCGGCGCCGACTCCCACTCGCCCGGGCAGCGCGGAGCCAGGTACCGGGGCCGGGGTGGAGTGGGGGGGATCTACTGAGTCACAGATTAGGGGGCAGGTTCCCCCAGTGGTTGCCCAGGGGGAGGGACGGTGGCTCCCCCGCACCTCGCCGACGGATCTGGGAGGCGAGCGCAGCCTCCTGCTAGGACACGAAACTACTACTAATGGGGCAGCCGGACGTATCCTCCGGGGGGGGGGGGCATCCACGGGCCGGGGGGGCAGGGGCTTTAATTCCCTGCGAAGCAGCCAGGAGAAGGTGGGATGCCGGGCTAGATGGGCCCGTTGGCTTCAGCTGCCGTGGCCAGGCCTGGCTATTGCCAGGGTGCCGTGAGAAGGGTTGGGGGCGGGAGGAACAGAACAGTCACCCCCGGCTGGCTGCTGTTTCCAGGTCAATCGGAACTGCTGGCCCCTCTGGGTCTGACTTGGCCCGTCATCATCTGGGCGAGCGCGGCAGCCACTGGCCTCCTCCTCCTCCTCCTCCTCCTCGTGGCCTTCGTCTGCTTCAGAAAAACCCCAGCTAGTAAGTGCCCCGCCCAGCGAGTGAAGGGTTAAACCTGCCGCTAAGCAGGGCGGGATGGGGTCACGGTTTGGATGGGGGCTGAGCTGGGAAAGCCAAGGAGCAGGGGGGTCAGCAGGGGGCGCTGTTCCATGTGTAATCCCCGTACACACGGCTGTGCCACTCCAGAGGTGGCCGCATCTCAGCACTGGGTGAGGGGTCCCTGTGTAAAGAACCACCGGCACCGTGCCTCTGAGGTATCTGGGATGCCAGGGGAGCCGGCCTGTGGCTCAGGTTCGTTATAACGAGTCACAAACGAGGGAGGTTTGGGGACAGGAAAAGCCCCCGAGTTAATCTGCCCCTCCCCCCAGCTCTGGTGTTGCGCTGCCCCCTGCTGGTCCGTCCCACCCCAGCAGGGATCCAGGCTCAGCACCAGCAGCAGAGGGGACCCCCCCAGACCCCCCATCCCTGCTGCCCTGTGAGGGGTTCGTGGCCGGCGCTGGGACCGGGGGATCCCGATCGGCTCACGGGGGATTCTGGTTTGTGTCCCTCTGCAGGAAAAGGAGCCGCAGCGAGACCGAGCAGGTAGGAACCCGACCCCTCCCCCTCCCGATGGATCTGCCTGGGTCACAGGACTCCTGAATTCCCTTACCACTCTGGGAGTGGGGGAGTGAGGTCTAGTGGTTACAGGAGGGTGGGCTGGAAGCTAGGACCCCTGGGCTCTATCCCTGGTCTAGAAGGGGAGTGGGGTCTAGTGGTTGTGACTGGGGACAGCTTAGGGAACAGGGTTCAGTGTGAAGCAGAATGGAGGGGCTGTCTGCGTGTGTTGGGGAATCTCCCTGCAGGTGGGGGGATATGACATTTACAAAGGGATTTCTCTTTTAGTGCCAGCCCCTTGTGGGTGTTGAAGGCCCCAGCTCAGGAAGAACCTGACTGTGAGTAACACACCCAAGGGGGCACCAGGGTGGGGCAGGCCCCTGGAGAGGGGCAGGGCTTGTTGGGGCTCCACCCATAAGGGGAGGGGCCTGATTTACAGCTGCTGCTGGGCAGGACTAAGGAGGGTCCCAGAGGTAGCTGGTGTTGGGGTCACCCTCCCCTCCCCCTCTAGTTCAGGGTCTCCCTCCGTGGGCCCCCCATTCCCCCCTCCCAGGGCTGGGGCTTTGTGTGCCCCCCCTTCACTTCTCTGTCAGACCTTCCCAGCCAATGATCTGGGGAGAATCCCCATCCACTCCTGACACCCAGCCCCCTGCTCTAACCACTAGACCCCACTCCCCTCCCAGAGCTGGGGTGACAACCCAGGAGGCCTAACTCCCTGCCCCGCCATAACCCCCTAAACTCTGCTGCCATCTCTGTGCCTCAGTTTCCCTCTCTGTGTGTGACCTGGCCCATGCTGTGGAGTGGGGGAGGGGTTGCTGTGCCAGGCTCTGACCCCCCTGGCTGGATGTGGGGGTCGGAGCTGGGTGTGGGGTTCTGCTCTGGGCTGGCCGGGGGTGCAGCTCAGCGGGTGTCTCTGTTCCGCAGATGCCTCCGTAGACGAAGGGAACGAGCCGCAGACCCTGGTAAGTGTCCCCTGTTCCCCCCTCCATGGGGCCTGACCCGCAACCCTGACCCACATGGACCCCAGCAGCCCCCTCACAGCCCCCCCGCCCCAGCCTTTCCTGTCACTCGCAGTGGTTTGGGGTGGGAGTCAGGCTGCTGGGAGAGGGGTGGGTTTATGCGATCGCCGTGTGTGTGTGTCCTCGCGCCCCCCTGCCGGAGGGGATGAGCCCTGTTCTGTGGTGGGGGGGAGCAGGACATGCACAGAGAGGCACACACACACACACACACACACACACACCAGTGACTCCTTCCCCTCCCACCCCCAGGAGCCCAAACCTGGCATTGAGGGACTCACCTACGTCGAGTTGGACGGCCGGGCGCTGCAGGCCAAGCGGGGGGTCCCAGCCCCTGCCCACGAGCCCCCCCAGCCCATCGTGTATGCTGCCATCAACGTGAGCCGGGATCGGGGGCCCCGCAGTGAGAGCCCCCCGCAGCCGTGGGGCGCGGGCCCCCAGGGGGCGACAAACTCACCCCCCTGCAGGACCAGGCCCGAGAACTCTGTGTCCAAGGAAGATTTAGGGGGGGACGCTGCCTCTACCCCACTGTAACCCCACCCAGTGAGCTGATCCCTCCTGCTCCCCCCAGACTCACATGTGGGGGGCGAGCAGGGCTCATCCCAGGGTGGGGGAGGGGATGCATTGAGGCAGCTTTTATATTATTTTGCATCCAGTTAATCCCCACATTTGTAATAAGCACAGATCCAGAAACCAGCCCCGCCCCCCCCAGGCAGCCCCCCATCCCTGCACCACAAGTGTGTGTCGCACCCGAGGGAGATGGAATCTCTCGGGGAGGGGGCCCTCCTGCTCTAACCACTAGACCCCACTCCCCGCCCCCGATCCAGGTTATATTACAGGGTCGCTGCCGGGGAGTCAGGTTTACGGTGAGTTTCCCAGGCAGGGGCAGAATCAGCCAGCGAGCGCCGGCTCCAGACACACTTCCCCTTTTCATTCATTTTTTGGCTGCTTCTTATGCATCTTCGGAGCTAAATTTATCCCTCCCCCGTCTGATTATGGGGGCCGGAAACCACCAACCCCTCCGTCCCGTCTCTGTCTCACACCACTGCGCTAAGACTAGCATCCGCAGCAACACTACCTGAGGAGGAGACTGGCCAGGTCCCTCCACCCTGTTCCCATCAGCTCTGTGCTCTTGGGGACCCAGGGTGCAGTATCCTGCCTGGCAGACTCAGGAAAGACCTTTGCCTCCCAGCCTCTGCTTGAACCAAAATGGATCAGAAGAAAGACTTATAAATACCAATGAAAAGGCCGTGGGAGACCCACCGACCCCGCGGGACAAGGGTGAGGGGATTCAGGAACCTCCCCTGGCCTCATTTACACCGGAGATGGAACAAGGAGGCATCTCCACCAGCATCCAAAATGGAGGCAAGAACCGCAGGGAACTCTGGGACCAGCGAAGCAGGGACGCACGGCAGGATGGGGGGTCTCTGCTCCAGATGTGAATGACCCCCCTCCTCCCGCACACCCCCTGCTCAGCCGTTATCCGCCCAATTCCAGTCATGAATCCTTGACTGGGATCCGAAATAGCGAAGCCCCCTAACTGCATTGTGAGCTCCCTCCAAGGACACCGTCCACAGCCAGGAGCGATCCGCTCCCATTGTCTACCCTGAACAAACCAACGTTGGTCTCCTCCCTCCAGCCCCCCGTTTACCCACAAACACGCCCAGGGATCTCCCTTGAGTCATCGTTCCTGCCCTACGCAACCCCCAGCCCACACTCCAGTCAGTGCTCTGACGCCCGGATCCAAACTCGACATCATTTCCACTGGGACTTCACCTTCTCCTGACTGATCACACTGGGGGCTCTGCCTGGCTCCCGCTCTCCGGACCCTCAGTCCCCACCTCCCCGCCCCGGGACCCCGATCGATTCCCGCTTCCCGGAGTGGTGAGACCCTGGCTCTCGGTGGAGCCTCCTGACCTGGCCATGCGGGATCAGGTCTCGTTTTCTAAACCTTTTGTAATCCAGTGTCAGTTCGATGTCATATTATCACTGTTCTGTTGGTTTGGCTCCGCTACGGTCATTACCTGGCAATAAATAACTTTCATGGTTAAGCTGGTTGCTTCTCTCTCCCCCAACTCCCATGGGTGTTTTTTGGCTTCCCCATTCGCTCTGCAGCAATGCTCCCCAAACCTAAGCTAAAGATCCCGGCAGCCCCCAAAATCCTGTGGGGTTTGCTCATCACGTGGGTTCCTGCCAGAGCAATTGTACCAGGAAAGTGGGGACAGGGACGTGTGAATCCAGGACAGACGAGAGTGGCAGCTTGGAAGTGCTGTTTAACTCTGTGTGTGTGTGAGAGAGAGAGAGAGAGAAAGAGAGAGGAGAGAGTGAGAGAGAAAGAGAGAGGAGAGAGTGAGAGAGAGAGAGAGATCATGGGGCTGGAAGAACCCAGGCTAGAGAAACCTAGGTCCTGCAGGATAGCTCCATTGGGAGGGAACTTGCAGCTGGGAGAAACAGAGCTCCGTATGAGAGCACGAGCAGCACATTAATAGAAATACAGAACCCCCTCCAGAAAGGTAACCCTAATAAATGATCGTACCCCAAAGTAACGGGCAAAGCTGGTAACAACCCTCATGCTCCAGGGCAGCTGGGTCAGGAAGGAATCTCTGCCCTGCTCCATGGGAGAGGGTCACTCCATGGGGGGCATTCTGTTGCGGGGGAACGGGATTCCTCTTCTGCTCTGAGCTGCTGCTCCAGGGAAGATAGATGCGCCCATGAAAAGGTCAGGGCAGACTGGGCAGCCTCTGGACTCCCCCTGAGATTGCCCCGTTCCCAGCTGGTCCCCAGAATGGGCAGCTCTGATGTGGGGCTGGGAGGTCATGGGGGAGGGGAGTCCAGCCACCTGCGTGAGGGGATGTGGTTTGCTGGACGTTGCAGGGAGCTGATTTTGCTCTGACCGCGGTAGGTTTGGGCTGGAGGTTGCAGAGAAACCATTTGATGGGAAGAAAGGGGCCGAGCCCATCACGGGCTTCCTGGGGCTGCAGCCCCCGGCGCAGTTCCTCATTCCGCTCGCACTCGGGCCTCAGGCTGGGTGGAGCTGGGCACCGGGGGGTTGGTGGCAGCGCTGAGGGGCCCCCACTGCCCCGTCATGGCGTCTGCTCTCACCGTCCTCCTCCTCGGTGAGTATCGGAGACAGCCGGGGCGTGTGTCCATGGGGGGGGATCTGAGACCAGGGCGTGTGTCCATGGGGGGGATCTGAGCCCAGGGTGTAGGATCCAGTTGCTCTGGGATCTGGTCCCTAATGACCTGTCTCCTCTCCAGGCTGCTGGCTGGCCGGGTGGAGCAGGGCGTGGGGAGGTGAGTATCTGTGGGACAGGGGAAAATTTAGTGTTAAAGATGGAGGTTGGAGAGGGGGTGGAGGAGGGGAAAAGAGGAGCTGAGCCCTGAACCTTCACCCCAAAACTCAGTTCAACCTCCTTGGATTGACCCCGGGAGGGGGGCTGAGATCAGAACCTGGCCCTGCTCCCAGTGCAGTCAGGAGTGACTCCGGATTGACCCTGGAGGCTGAGATCAGAATCCACCCCCTGCTCTAATCACTCAATACCACTCTCCTCCTGGAGCCAGGAAGAGAACCCAGGAGTCCTGGCTTCCAGCATCCCCCTGCGGTAACCTTCTAGACCCCACTGCTAGTCCTGGCTCCCAGCCCCCTTCATTCTAACCCACAGGACCCCAGTTGCCTGCTGCAGTTGGGGCTATTACCGCCGATCTCAGTCCTTTGCTGCAGCCGCTAGCCGGCCAATCCTCTAAGGCCCTGAGCCAGGCTGACACTGCCAGGGGAGCCGGGGGGCCTAGTGGGGAGAGCGCCCTGCGGGGAGCTGGGACCGGCCGGTGTCGGGGTCGGCATCACAACGTGAGGGAGTTTCTGAAACCCGGACGTGGGGACGTGGCCGAGTTTCCCACTCGCAGCCAGAGCCGGGGAGACTCAGGGAGCTACAGTGGCTGATACAGCACCAGATCCGACCCGCTCGCCTGGGCAGAGCCCAGCCGCTCTCTGGAGCTGGTGGTAGCATGTGAGGGGCCTGGCTCGGCGGTCCCGTTCGCACCATTCCACGGCTGGCGTGTGATGCCCACCTGGGCTGGGGGTGTCGGGTTAAAGGGCCGTGGGGGCTGCACACGGTGGCTGCTCACAGCTGTGGGGAGAACCCCAAGGATTCCCGGGCAGCGGAAGTGGGGGGAAGCTCGAGCCTGGGGGGTATTTTTTGTGGTGTGAGAGAGAAAAACCAGCAGGGGACCGTAGAGCGGGGGGCGGGGATCTGCCCTAGGGCCTTGTACATTTGAACCCCACATCCCAGTGCTCCAGGAATGTCAATTCTCGCCCGTGCAGTGGGGTTAATTCAGTCAATGGTGGTTCCTGCTCAGGCGAGCTCAGAGATCGGTCCCAGTGGGACCCTGCACAGCAGTTCCTGCCCCCCCCCGCGACTCTGATTCACTTGGGATCGTTCCCCACTGAACTGATTTCTCCTGCCCCAGCGGATGGAGATAAAACGCAATTGGCCTCTAGGTCCCCTCGGCCTCTCCTGGCCCTGCCCCAGCCTCCCCTCCACGGGCTCCTTGCAGATGGATCCGCGCCATTGCCCTGCCAAGGGGTCGGGGGGGCCCATGTCTCTTGTGTCACTAGCCCGGCTCTATCGGTCTTGGATTTGGGGGAAAAGCGTCCAGGAGACTCTCCCTGCAGGCCCCTGGATCGGCCTCGTCCCTGGGGCTGGGCTGTGGGGCCGGGGCGCAGTGACCGGGCCGGGGTCTGTGTCTCACGGCCTGTCTCCTCCTGCCTGCAGAGCCCAGCTACCCCAAACCCACCATCTCCCTGCGCCCCAGCGGGCGGGTCCCCCCGGGGGGAGCCGTGACCATCCGGTGTGAGTGTCGGTGTTGGGGAGCGAGGGTCCTTCTGAGTAAAGCTGGAGACCTGGACGCTTGGCGCTCAATGGATTCTGCGGGGGACGTGGTCGAGTTTTCCATTCGCAACGTGAGCCAGAAAGACGCAGGGAGCTACAGCTGCCGATACAGCACCAAGAGGGACCCGCCTGACTGGTCGGATTTCAGCGACCCCGTGGAGCTGGTGGTAGCAGGTGAGGGGAACCCCGTGCGCAGCCCCACCCCTAGCTGGACCCTCAGGGGGTTTTGGCCCCGATGGGACACTCAGAGCCAGGTTCTGCCCTGGGCCCAGCAGAGGGGACACCCGGATGGGGCGCGGGGACAGAGTCACTGGGGGGTTCCCCAGGTAGCGGGGAGCAGCAGCCGCTGGAGTTTCAGGGCCAATGGCTGCGTGCCCGGTTCCTTCCTCCCCCATCCCATCCGACGCTCGTTTTCATCCCACAGAGGGAACTGGCCCAGCTGGGCCCCAGCAGCCGGATCCCCCCACGACGGAGCTGGCGGGAGAAGGTGAGCGGGAGAAATGGAACAATTCACCCCCCAGCGAACAGGGCTCCCCACTCAGACCCCCATGGGGCCATTTGGGCCGGTTGGAGGGGGATGGTCCCTGCAGACAGAACTGATGGGTTCAATTCTTCTAGATCAGGGGTGGGTAAACTAAGGCCCGCGGGCCACATGTAGCCCGCCGGCCATTTTTATCCGGCCTGCAAGCTCAGGGGCTGAGCCGAGAGCGGGGAGCCGCTGGGCCCCGCCCTCCCTGGCCGGGCCCAGCGCCACGTGCCGCGGGACACAGCGCTCCGACTGGCGAGCCTGGCTGAATATGGTAAGAAGGGGGGGCTTAGATGGTGGGGTCCTGGTGGGTGGTGGTTAGGGTGGGGGGATTTCGGGAGGGGGTAGTCAGGCAACTAAGTGGGGGGCTTAGATGAGGGTGGGATCCCCGGGGGGGGTGGTTGGGGTGGGTGGGTCTCGGGAGGGGGCAGACAGGGAACAAAGAACAGGGGGGCTTAGATAGGGAGTGGGGTCCTGGGGGATTGGTTAGGGTGGGAGGGTCTCCGGAGGGGGCGATCAGGGGACAAAGAGCAGGCAGAGGGTGTAGGATGGGTCAGGGTTTCTGAGGGGGGCAGTCAGGGGGCAGGAAGTGGGTGGGGGTTGGATAAGGGGCGGGGTCAGGCTGTTTGGGGAGGCCCAGCCTTCCCTACCCAGCCCTCCGCACAATTTTTAACCCCAGTGTGGCCCTCGGGCCAAATAGTTTGCCCACTCCTCTTCTAGATAGAGGGTGATGGATCGATCTATGGGGACGGCCATGGGTCAGTGGGAATGGACGGCCATGGGGCGCAAGGGATGGATGGCCATGGCGCACAGAGGATGGACGGCTATGGGTCAGTGGGAATGTGGGTCCGTGGGATCGTAGGGTGGTGGACAGATGGGAGCACGTCTGGTGACGGATACAAAGATGGACTAAAACCTTGTCTACATGAAAACTGGACCCGAAATAATGAATCCCGTGTGGTTCCCACCCCCACTGGGGATCTCAGAACCAGTCTGGGCTGTCAGTATTCGCGCCCCCTGGTTTGATTCAGCCTCGTTTGACAGAGAAGCTCCCCTGTAGCTCTACAGACACAGGGACGTTCCTCCTCTGAAATAGGACCAGCCGCGCCCAGACCTGCTCTGCAGTGACTCCAGGTGTGAATATGCACCTGACTGGGGCAGGGCCCGTCTCTGTGTCCGTACAGCTCCAAGCACACGGGGGAGCTGGCCCGCGACAGGGGCTCCTGGTAATTAATACTAGTCAGTGATGATTTGGGTTCCGGTTTCTGTGGAGCCAGGCAGGGGCTGTATCTGCGCTCAGGGTCTCGCTGGGCCGATCCTCCCCGTCCTGGGATCCCGGGGGTGCTGAGCCAGCCCGAATCCCTGGGTCCCGTCCTCTCCCCAGGGACGCCGGCTCAGCCCAGGGAAGAGCCGCCATTGCCGGTTGGGGGAGGGGAGGTTCCCTGTATAACTAACCACAGACACCAGGGTTCCTGGTTTCTCACCCCCGTGCCCTGCCCCTGACAGACGCTGGTTCTATTCCCGCAGGGAGAACCAACCCGACTCAGCCGGGAATGACGCCGGCTCCCACCCACCCTGGCAGCGCGGGGCCAGGTACCGGGGCTGGGGGCAGGAAATCACCATCAACACCCCCAGGAACAGGTTTGTGCTGCCCAAGGAGCCATCCCAGGGGGAGCCATGAAGGGGTGGGTAGGTGGGCGGGGGGCAAATCCCTACAGCAAATGCTCCATCTGAAACCTCCTCTCCTGGCCTCATTTCATATGCCAGGAGTGGGCGGTCAGTGGACACATGCAAGATTGGCTTGGTGGTGGCAGAGTCCGGGAGAGCTTCCCCCCAGCATACAGCCCCACCCCGGAGCCCCAACAAACTATGTGGGGCACAGCTTGGTGTGTATCCTCCTGGGAGAACAGGGCCGGGGACGGAGAGCCAGGGATAGTGATCCCATGTATCCCGTCTGTCTGCCTGAGTCTGCAGACAGCCCAAGGGAATGGCTCAGAAGCAGGGCTCCCCCTTCACAAAGGTGCTGACCAGCAGGGTGTTAACCCTGGAACCTACCAGCCCACATAGACACTGCGTTAATGCTGTAACCTACCGATTCCATGTGACACTGTTAACTCTGGATCCTAATGATGGCCGTTGCTACACCTCCAAGCACCTGACAACAGTTCTCTCTGTCCCAGGGTCTCACCACCCCAGGAATTTCTCCTCATTGACCACCACCTTCCACTCCCACTAGGGATTCGAGGGATCTGAGCATCCAGGAGACTCTCCCTGCAGGCCCCTGGATCGGCCTTGTCCCTGGGACCGGGTTGTGGGGACAGGGCGCAGTGACCGGGACGGGTCTGTTTCTCACGGCCTGTCTCCTCCTGCCGCAGAGCCCAAACCCACCATCTCCCTGCGCCCCAGTGGGGAGGTCGCCCTGGGGGGAGCCGTGACCATCCGGTGTGAGTGTCGGTGTCGGGGAGCGAGGGTTCTTCTGAGTAAAGCTGGAGACCCGGGCGCCCAGCGCGCCGCAGACTCCGCGGGGGACGTGGTCGAGTTTTCCATTCGCAGTGTGAGCCAGGGAGACGCAGGGAGCTACAGCTGCCGATACAGCACCAAATCGAACCCGCCTGTCTGGTCAGAGCCCAGCGACCCCGTGGAGCTGGTGGTAGCAGGTGAGGGGCCCGGCTCCGCATCCCTGCTCCCAGCCCCACAGCCAGACCCTCAGGGGGTCTCACCCTCATGGGATGCTCAGAGCCAGGCCCTGCTCTGGGCCCAGCAGAGGGGACGCCCGGCCGGGGAGCGGGGACAGAGTCACTGTGGGGGTCTTCACCATGGGAGAGCAACACCTCTGGGGGTTTGGGGCTCCGGCAGGAGGGATCCCTGCCCCCGGGGGTGTCGGCACTGAGTCCGTGGGTGCGCCGGGGCTGACCCCGCTCTGGGGACGCAGAGGAGTGGGGGGCCCAGGGGCTGCCCAGTCAGCCCCAGCGCTGAATTCACTCCCCACCAGCCCAGACAATTAAACCCAAAACAAATGCCAGGTCGTGGGCTGAGCAGTGTCCCCGTTTCAGCCCCTTCCCATCGGGGCCTGGGTGCTCGGTTCCCTCCCTCCCCCATCCCAGCTGACGCTCATTTTCATCCCACAGAGGGAACCGGCCCAGCTGGGCCCCAGCAGCCGGATCCCCCCACGACGGAGCCGGCGGGAGAAGGTGAGCGGGAGAAATGGAACAATTCACCCCACAGCGAATAGGGCTCCCCGCTCAGACGCCCACAGGGCCATTCGGGCCGTTTGGAGGGGGACGGTCCCTGCAGACAGAACTGGTGGGTTCAGTTCTTCTAGCTAGAGGGTGATGGATCGATCCATGGGGACGGACGGCCACGGGTCAGTGGGGGCTAGGAAACGAAGGGACGAAAGGGGCCCTGGTGGCTCCAGTTGGCACTGCCAACGGGCTTGTGAGGAGTCAGGTCGGCAGCACTACGGGGTCCGGGACTAAGGCAGGCTTCCTGCTTCCTTATCTCCCCACAGCTCCCGGAAGTGGCTGCCAGCTCTGGGGCTGGGATGGGGCCAGTGAACCCGGGTGGGAGGGGCCCAGACACCACGGGGAGGGGCTCATTGACATGAGGGGGATGGAGAGACAGTCCCACTGCCCCTCCCCCACTGCCAGGCCCCCCAGCTCCCCCAAAGCCTCCTGCTCTGCAGGTGGCTGTCGGGAAGCTGTGGGGAGATGGAATCAGACTGGGGTTGTGGGGGGCAGGAGCTGGGGCGGGCTGGGCCCCACTGGAGTGAGGCTGTAACCCCCTTCCCTAGGCCCCATGACCCAGAATTCCCTCTCCTGGCCCTCCCCGCACTGGGCCCTCAGCGGATCCCCGACTCACCCCCCCCAGTCGATGTTCTGCTGCATCCGGCTGGGCCCTGGACACTGCCAGGACATGGGGGCAGCGAGTGACGTCCCAGCCTCCCCCCGTGTGCACTGCCTGACTGCGTTTGGCAGGAGCCACAATACCCCGGGGATGGGCTCCCTGCTCAGCAGACAGGCCTGGGCAGAGGTGCCTGTGGGGGTGGGCAGAGGGGCACGACAGGGGTGCCAGGTGGCTCAGGGGGCAGTTCAACTGTCCAGGCGCCCCCTTCACTGGGGAAACTGAGGCTCAGGTCCCCGGTTAACAGGATGCAGCCTCCCCTGAGGGGTCCAGTCCAAGGGAGACTCCAGAGCCGCGTTACCTGGGAGATCTCCAGAGCGGGGCTGGGCCAGACCTGCCAGCCGGGGAGTTGGGGGCTCTGCTCCCTGGGCAGCGCCAGCTGCTGATCTCCCCGTCCGAGCCGTCAAGTGACTCTCCCCTCCCCTCCACAGCAGCACCCCTGGGGCACCCGGATTTCACCCACAACAACATCGCCCGCCTGGTGCTGAGCGCTGGGGTCCTGCTCTTCCTGGGGCTGATCCTGGCTGAGGCCTATTACAGCCGCTCGAGGGGGGTGCCCTAGGTGAGGTGACCCCCCCTTCTGTGCCCCTTGCTCCCCCCAGGGGCTGGGCCCAGGGTGACATGGGCCCCTCTCACCCGCCGTCTCTCTGCACCCCCCAGGACACAAGCTTGGTGGGCAAATTCAGGGAGGGGCTTGGGGGGTTGATGGGACACAGGTTAGGGGGAGGCAGAAAAGGGGAGGGGTCGGGGGAGGCAGAACAGGGGAGGGACTGTGGGGCGGGATTGATGGGACACAGGCGGCTGAGGGGGCAGAACAGGGGATGGGCCCGAGAATGGTGAGGGGACAGGGCTGGGGGGTGCCGAAGTGGGGTGGGCCCAGGCGGTTGATGGGACACAAGCTTGGGGAGGGGGCAGAATGCGGGAGGGACCAGAGGGGAAAAGTTGTGATGCCGCCATCCCCGTATCGCTAGGGTCCCCCCTGAGAAGTTTCCTGGGATGCTACAAACAACCTCTGACCCTCTGAGGGTCATGTGATTAATTCACCTGGTAGTGGACTCCATGATGGAATACTAGTCTTTTCCCACTGAGGCTGGGGGGCAATCACACTGGAAAACAAAGGGTTCCCGCCATATGGCAAACCTTACGGCTGGGAAGTGAAATAATCAGGTGTGATAAATGAAGGGCGGGGAAGGAAGCTCCCTTTTAGGGACACCCAGCCAGCCAGGAGCTTTAAAATCCCTCTTAGTAGCTGTTTTTTACTTGCTTTACCTGTAAAGGGTTAAAAAGTCTCACCGCTATGCACAGGTAACAGGAAGTGAATGGGCACCTGGCCAAAAGAGCCAATGGGAGGCCAGAACTTTTTAAAATTGAAACAAGACTCCCCTGTTGTCTGTCTGTTGTTCTCCGGGGAGAGGGAATGGGGCAGAATTACGCTGTAAGAAGCTTGGGCCAGGTCTGAAACATCATCAGTATCCTACCCAGAAACTCCTCGTTTAAACCCCAGAGATGTCAATAGATCAGGGAATGTTGAGGAAACTGCGATAAGTTTTATTCCTTTTATTTCATTATGTCTTGTGGATTTCTCTGGGCTAACCCCATGTGCTTTTGTTTGCTTGTAACCTTTAAGCGATTCTTGGTGCTTAGTCCTTCTAGTTGCTTTTTTTTAAAATCTAGCTCTAGCCTGAGTTCCCAGATGTATTTTCTTTCTTTTTTTGTTAATAAAATTTATTTTTTTAAGAACAGGATTTGGATGTTTGTGTCCTAAAAGATCTGTGCAGATGTTGTTTGATTAGCTGGTGCCAACAGTTGATTTTCTTTGTTTTCCTTTCTCAGCTCTTCCCTGGAGGGGGATGAAAGGGCTCAACGTTACCCCACAGGAAGGAATTCCCAACTGCGCCAGGAATTCCTGGCCTCTCAAAGGGGTTGTGCATGTGGGTGGTGGCAGCCTCTACCCAGCCAAGGTCAGAGAGAAACTGTAACCTGGGAAGTTTAATACAAGCCTGGTGTGATCAGTGATCATTTTTAGAGTCCTTGCGGGCCCCCACATTCTGCACTCGAAGTGCCAGAGTGGGGAATCATCCTTGATATCAGGGTTCATTCTTCACTGAGTCCCCGCCCGGGATGACTGCTGAGAACATGTAAGAAACCAAGACAAGGGGACATGCGGGAGCAGAGAAGGACTGAGCCCAGGCTGGAAAAGGTGACTGGCCATGACAGGAATACCTGGAGATTTAAGCTGCAAGCAGGAGCAGTTTGCTTTCAAGAAACTGCAAACTGCTTAAACCAACCTTTAGGGGGAGACATTCCTGCTGATAACCAGTGTTTTTAATATCTGAGCTTATATAGCATTTTGGTTTATTTGCTGGGTGATCAGCTTTGATCTGTTGCCTCTCCCTTATAATCATTTAAAATCTCTCTTTTGTAGCTAATAATAAACACTGATAATGTGTTTGTTTTCTCTAAAACCAGTTTGTGGAATTCATAACTGGGGGATAAAAGCTGTGCAGATCTCCCTCCCCATTGCGGGAGGGGACAGATTTCATGGGTTTACGCTCTACAGTTCTCTGTGCAGCACAAGACCGGACAAGTTTGAGTTCACGCTCCAGAGGAGGTGAGCGCTCGAGGGCTGGGCAACTCCCGAGCTGACGGCTTCTCTTGCCGAGCTGGTTTCAGGGTCTGTGTCTTTCTGCGGCTGGGTGTGTCCCTACCTGTGTGTGTTCTCAGGAAGGCTAAAGGGCCTGGCTCAGCCCCACAGTGTAAGGGAGCATAGGGGGGCTCAGTGGTACCCCAGTACGCCACATGGCACCCCCAGAGATGGGGGAGCAACGCATCACAGACCCACAGGGCCCCGGGATGGAATTTCTCTTTCTCTGGTTTTCTTTTGAATCTGGTTGATTTAATTCTCACTCTGAGAAAAGCCCCTTAGAACCAGGTGTTACAGTGTAAACTCGCCATCACCACTCAGCCATGGCAAAAGAGGCAGCAAACCCAGGCATCCCCCATCGCCCCCACTCCTCACACGGTGCCACGGCTCGTGTCAGACATGGGCAGGTTTGGAGGCTGAGGAGGAAGTTCATAGTGTCAAACCCTCCAGAACCACAATTAAGTTTTCCAGAACACCTTTAACTCTGCCCCCTGGTGCACATGCATTACAATGCCATCCTTTAATTTCACTAATTTTACCTTCGTGAGTCGCCAGCCATGTTGGAATCCAGCCTGCAATAAAGGGGGGGAATGGGGGAATCTGCATGGAATAAAGGTCAGTCGAAGATTGAAGATCAGACCTGCAGCTTCCTGGCTCCCACCCTGGTGCACCTTCCCCACAAAGGGACACGGACAAGCTGGGAGCTGCATAATGCTTGGCCAGGCTGATGGTCCCAGAGTTTCCAGGGTTTTGCAGGGAGCTCTGCTTGCTTTGGCTGCCCTAGATTTCACCTGCAGATTAGAGACAAGGTGTGATGGATGCACGAAGAGACCAGAAGTCGTCACCTTCTTGTAGCTGGAGATGCCAGCTGAGTTCCTCATTTGGGGCTTGGTGGAGCTGGGCACCGGGGTGTTGGTGGCAGCGCTGAGGGGCCCCTCACTGCCCCCATCATGGCTTCTGCTCTCACTGTCCTGTTCCTCGGTGAGTATTGGAGGTAGCCGCGGTGTGTGTCCATGGGGGGGAATCTGAGACTCGGGCGTGTGCCTATGTGGGGAGAACTGGGACCAGGGCATGTGCCCATTGGGTGTGGGGTGCGGGTGGGGAATCTGAGACCAGGGTGTGTGTCCTTAGGGGGTGGGGAGGATCTGAGACCAGGGCATGTGTCTGAGACCAGGGTGTAGGATCCAGGTGCTCTGGGATCTGGCCCCTAAAAAGCCGTCTCCTCTCCAGGCTGCTGGCGGAGCAGAGTGTCTGCAAGTGAGCATCTCTGGGCCTGAGGATCGTTTAGTGTTACGGATGGGGGAGGGGGCGGGGACAAGAGGAGCTGACCCCGGAACTTTCCCCTCAAAACTCAGTTCAACCTCCTGGTATTGACCATGGAGAACTGAAACCAGAACTCGGCGCAGCCAAGAACGACTCTAGATCGACACCCCGCCACACCGCAGGGGAACGGAGATCAGAACCCAGCCCTGCCCCCATAGCTCTCAGGGGTGACTGCAGGTTGACCTGGGGGGCTGACACCAGAACCAAGCCCACAGCTTTCCCGTGGATTCCTTCCCCTGGGGGGATTCTGCACCAAAAGATTAAAAATTCTGCACACAGTATTTGAAAATTCAGCATACTTTATTCATCAAAATACCACAATATAATTGTGAAGGTTTAACTTATTTCGATCCTTTATTGCAAAATATCTGTCTGAGAATGTGTCCATATACAGAGCGGAAAAAAATACTGGTAATTTTTTTATTTTTTGAGAAATAGTTTCCTTGCTAGGCACATTAACACAGAACTTTGAGTAACTCATCGAAATCCCACCACAGAACTGAGTTTTCTGTACCTGTCAGAACCGGGCGAAGGCTTGGGGGAGTCAGGGGAATGGGAGAGCTGAGGGAGAAGGAAGGAGCCTGGGAGTGAACCTGGAAGGTGTTGAGTGTGAATGGGAGGTGGGTTTTGGGGAGGGGGCGGCTTTTTAGGGAGCTGGGAAACCTCCCCCGTGCAGACCCTGGCTGATCTCAAGCCTCTCCCATTCAGTCAGGCACATCAGCCTCTGTCCCCGTCCCCATGTGTCCCTGCAGCTCCTCCCCAGACTCAATGCTGTCAGCCCACTAGCTCCTCAGCCCCAGTCTGTGCCCCCCACCCAGCACTGGGTGCCCCACTCTGCCCTAACCGCGCTCTAGGGACAGGGGCTGTGATGAATTTCTACCCCTGGGGGATTCTGCAGCAGGGGGCAGGCAGAAAAAGTTTTCCCCACAGAAAATACATCCTGCCCCAGAAGTGCTGCAGTTCTGCCTTTTGCCCACCAGGGGCCGCTGTGGCACCAGAACAGCAGGCTGCATTCATGCTGCTGCCCCTATCCTGTCTCTGTGCCAGGTTTCTTGGCTAAGAATAGACTCTACAGGGACACTACAAGGGAAGGAGGTTGGCCGGGTCCCTCCACCCTCATGCTCCAGGGCGGGCACTGGGCCCAGCCAGGTCAGGAAGGAATCTCTGTTCCACTCCATGGGAGAGTGTCACTCCATGAGGGGCACTGTGTGTGTGGCGGGGGGGGGGGGGCAGGGAGCCCCACTCTGCTCTCAGCTACTGCTCCAGGGAGGTTGGACGGGCTGGTTGGAAAAGTTCAGGGCAGCCTGGGCTCCTCTGGACATCTCCCGAGATTCCCTCGTTCCCAGCTGGTCCCCGGATTGGGCAGCTCCCATGTAGGGCTGGGTGGTGATGTGGGGAAGGCGGCTGCAGGCGGGGATGTGGTTTGCTGGGTGTTGCAGGGAGCTGGCTTTGCTCTGACCACAATAGATTTGTCCTGGAGATTTCTGAGAGGCCATCTAATGGGAAGAAAGGGGCCGAGCCCATCACGGGCTTCCTGGGGCTGCAGTTCCTCATTCCGCTTGCACTCGGGCCTCAGGCTGGGTGGAGCTGGGCACCAGGGTGTTGGTGGCAGCGCTGAGGGGCCCCCACTGCCCCATCATGGCGTCTGCTCTCACCGTCCTCCTCGGTGAGTATCGGAGACAGCCAGGGCGTGTGTTCATGGGGAGGGGGGGTCTGAGACCAGGGTGTGTGTCCATGGGGGGATCTGAGCCCAGGGTGTGGGATCCAGTTGCTCTGGGATCTGGTCACTAACAACCCATCTCCTCTCCAGGCTGCTGGCTGGCCGGGCGCAGCGGGGTGTGGGGAGGTGAGTATCAGTGTGTGGGGAGGTTGGTAACATCAGGGATGGGGAAGAGGATACAGGGGGTGGGGAAAAGAGGAACTGAGCCCTGAACTGTCCCCAAAACTCAACCCAAACTCCCCCTATGAGCTCAGACCCAGCCCCATTCCTCTTTGCCCAGCCCCCCACCCTATGGAGTACCTAGGAGCCGAATATGGCTCCTGGGGTCTGACGAAGCAGACAGGAACCATTCCTTGGTTCAGTGTCCTGCCCCCGCAGGCTGTGAGGATTGGGGGGTGGGCGGAGGGGCGGCATGTGGATTTATTTCAGCTCATACAAAACAGAGCTGAAGTTTATAAACCTCAGTGTATAGGAAAGACGTGCAGAGTCCCCGACAAATCAGTGGTGGGGCTGTGCACAGAACCCAGGAGTCCTGGCTCCCATCCTCACTGCTCTCACCACTAGAGCCCACTCCCCTCCTAGAGCCAGGGAGTGAGTGGACCCTGGAGACTGGCCTGGCCTGTTGCCCGCTGGGGAGCAGAACTCTGGGGCCCAGGGTCTGGGGTTGCTCCGTGTCTCATGCTGTGAGCCCAGGGCTCAGAGGAAACTCTGGCCCCTGGGCAAAGGCCTCCAGGAGCCCGGCCCCAGGGCCGCCGGGTCTGACCCCCCACTGAGGCCATGTGGTGAGGAGGGGCCCCAGGACCGAGTGACGGGGCCTGGGTCTCACGGCGTGTCTGCTTCCCCCCGCAGAGCCCAGCTACCCCAAACCCACCATCTCCCTGAGCCCCAGTGCAGGGGTCTCCCTGGGGGGATTCGTGGCCATCTGGTGTCGGGGGCAGCACCGGGGCATGCGGTTCGTGCTGAATAAAGAGCGACGCCATTTCCCACCTGTGGATTCGGGCGGGTTTCAGGCCGTGTTTCCCATCAGCAACGTGAGCCGGGAGGACGGGGGGATCTACAGCTGCTCCTATCACAGCCCATCAGAGCCGTTCGCCGTGTCGTACCCCAGCGACCCCCTGGAGCTGGTGGTGACAGGTGAGGGGCCCGGCTCGGCGTCCCCGTTCCCAGCCCCACCCCCAGCCAGACCCTCACGTGGGTCGGTGCCAATGGGACACACAGAGCCAGCCTCTGCCCTGAGTCCTGACCCTGTCTCCTGTGCGCAGATCCCAGCTTCCCCAGACCCACCATCTCCCTGAGCCCCACTGGGGTCACTGCCCCCGGGACAGACGTCACCCTCCAGTGTCAGGGGCCGCGCCGGGACGTGAGTTTCTTCCTGCACAAGGCTAGAGACCGGAACCCGCCGCGACACATGGACCCTGCTGGGGCTGGAGCCAAGTTTCACATCCCCACCGTGGGCCGGCAGCACGGAGGGAACTACAGCTGCAGCTACCGGCCCCGATCCGAGCCCTTCGTCTCCTCGCAGCCCAGCGACCCCATGACGCTGGTGATAGCAGGTGAGGGGCCCGGCTCCGTGTCCCCGCTCCCAGCCCCACGCCCAGCTGGACCCTGGGGGAGGGTCAATGTCAGTGGGACAGTCAGAGCGAGGCTCTGCCTGGAGCCCAGCAGAGGGGATGCCCGGCCGGGGAGCGGGGATGGAGTAATTGGGGGGGAGCAGCAGTCACTGGAGATCTGAGTCTGAGGGAGGGGGGATCCCTGCCCCAGGGGGAGCTGCGGAGCAGGGGGCCTTTCCCAGGAGGATTCTCCCCATCTTGGGAGACGCACAGAGGACTCGGGGCCCAGGGGTTGCTCAACCGGCTGCTCCCCACTCCCCTGGACACCCTGCGCTCAATGGGGAGCTGAGCTGGGGAGGGGCCGGTGGCCGGGTCGCTGTGTCAGCCCCTCCCCGCCCGGGGTCTTTGCGTCTCACGGCCTGTCTCCTTCTGCTCCCAGAGCCCTCTCTGCCCAAGCCGTCCATCTCCATCCACCCCAGCCAGGGGGTCGCCCCGGGGGAAGCCGTCACCATCCGCTGCTGGGCGCGGCCCCACAACGCCACCTTCCTCCTCTACAAAGACGGAGGCTACTGGGGACGCGTGGCCCCCGCGGGGGACGTGGCCGAGTTCCCCGTGGCCAGCGCAAGAGGGGACGACGCGGGGAGCTACAGCTGCTCCTATCACACCACGCGGGAGCCGGTCGCCGTGTCCCACCCCAGCGACCCCGCCCGGCTGGTGGTGAGAGGTGAGGGGCCCAGATCGGCGTCTCCTAGTCACGCCGCCCCAGGGCGCGGGCAGCGAGAGGGCAGCGAGGAGGCAGGGGAGGGGACCCCCTTGGGCAGTTAAATGGACTCGTTCTGCCCAAGGAGCCATCCCCCAGGGGGAGCCATGAAGGGCTGGGGCTGGGTGGGGAGAATGGCTGGAGTTACTAGGGGTACGTGGGGCCCAGACGCCTTGGGGAGGGGCTCCCTGCAGTGGGATGGATCGAGGGGTTCACAGGGGGACACAGACAGGGTGGGGGGATAGAGAGAGGGAGCTGTTGTGGCTTCCTGTCCAGGGGGGCAGGAGGGGGCAGGGCCTTGCATCAACCCCCTCCCCCTTTGTCACCCCCAGATTACACCCGGGGCAACATCGTCCGCCTGGCCCTGAGCGCTGGGGTCCTGCTGGCCCTGGGGCTGATCCTGGCTGAGGCTGCCCACGGCTGGTGGAGGGGCGGACGGTAGGTGAGGTAACCCCCCCCCATGGTTTTTCCCCACTCCAGCCTGGCTTGCTTAGTGTGGGGTCACCGTCACCCCAAGCAACAGGACACTGCGTCATGGGGACGGAGCTGAAGGGACCAGAGCAGCTGAACCCGACTGAGCGTCCAGATGGGCCCGGCTCGGCGTGGGGCTGGGGGAGGGGGCTGACCTGAATTGAAC